>JADDOH010011104.1:0-66181 GCA_016648135.1 Agrypnia vestita | reverse complement strand
CGTCCGAATGGTTTTTTTAGTAAAGAGATCGATGAACTACGTATGAGATGGCAAAAGTGCATAGATAGCAATGGTACATACTTTGATTAAATAAATATATTATAATAAAAAAAATCGGCTTTATGTTCCTCCCATACTAAACGCCAATTTCATATGTAAGGACCTAATATTATGTTGTCTTAGGTCTAAACATTGGCTATAAAAAGTTAAATTAAGTGTGATTTAAAGTTTTGGGAATTTTAGAAAAAACTTTTGGTTAAACCTACACATTTTATTGAGAAACGATTATATATTAATAGAAATTAAGAAATATTACATAAAATGTATGAACAATCGACATAGTACAAAAATTTGGTAATAAAAAACATTAATATACTGTAATAAAAATCTAATTTATTATGTTTTGACCACAAAATCTCGTTTACTCTCAAATTGGGGCGCAAATTTTCTGGGTGCAAGTTTCGCTTATATTAAACCTTCCCTTGAATTTTTTAATTTTTAGGATAAAGATACTTCTGTCACCATGCGTGTAACATGGTAACTTTAAACCATAACCTCATTTGTTTGTCGAAGGATTGGCAGACTTTGCCGATCTATAAGGTCAATATAACTACTGGCATCAAAATTGATTTGCCGCACTTCAAACACGGGAGACAGCTTTCTTGTAAGAGGTGAATTTCGCGCTTTAGGTATCCTGGTAGCGAGTTCCCTCTGTGGTTCCCTCACTGTTTTGTTTTCATCAGACAACATTGAATAAGCAAAATAGGTGTTGCGTTGAATTATGGGATCTCATTTCATCAGACAACATTGAATAAGCAAAATAGGTGTTGCGTTGAATTACGGGATCTCATTAGTTTGAACCAAGGAGCGAAATTTTTAAATCTATTATGAACGAAACGATAAAAAAAATATCGATTGGGTCGATTATGATAAATGAAATTTATCATTTGTGTAATCGATAACAATGTTTGTTATCATTACTTGTTCTTAATACTTGATTAGTACCTATTAATTTTGTTTAATATTATACATCAAAAAAATTTTAAATCATCGTAATTTTCGTACATATTAAAAAAAACAATATTGTTAAAAAAAAATTATGGATTTTTATCACAATACTTTAAATTGAAATGATCAGTTATAGAGTAAGTGGTAATTAATAGTGGTCATAATGGTCGTCTAGTGATCTGGTGGTCTGTAGTTCGGGCCCCGTTCCAGGACATCAGCTAGTACAGTTGCCGGCAAACTTCTTGAAATTCTTTGGCGCAGAAGGCAAAATTTGGAATGGTACACGCACAAACTTTCCCCCACTACGCTGTAAAATTTCAAGATGTTTGCTGGCTACTGTAAATCCTTTATTCATAACACAAGCGATTAGCTCAGTTTGAAAATAGTAAGAATATTGATGCAATATGTAATCAGTGTTCGCATCTTATTTAAAAAAAAATTAGATTACCAGAACATTAAATAATAAAAATATCTCTTAAATCTTTAAAGCCAAAAGTTGCACCTTATTTTAATCATTTTTAAGATGCATTCATAGCAAGATAATAATTAGTTTCTGTATCTGCCTCTGATTCTGTGGAACTTGCACTGATAGTCTCTGAAGGACCAGTGCCAAATGTCATTTTAGTAAACAATAAAAATATTTTTAGGGATTGATAATGGAAAAATTATTATCAATATCGAACGATATTCGATAATTAAAAATAATTGATATGAAACTGAGATTTCGATCCTTAGTTTGAACTCTGCTGGCAGGTATCGAGAACTTAATTAATTTCTACAAATTCTTAGACCCATCTTTGCAAGCAGAATTTGTTTTTATTTGAAACCATACTGAAGCATATACTTAAAACACAATAATAGTATTAATTTGTTTGGTGTACGAATATAGAGTCAAATATTCTGTTTGCTTCTGTTAACTATCGGGAATTGGACATCTTTCCTGGGGATCTGTTAGTCAAATCATCAAAGCATTTTGCGCTAATAACTGACACTGTCGTTTTGTACGAGTTTTTTGATCTGCACTTAACCATCAAATTTATTTTCTGGATGTTTGCTTTGTATTTTTTCATAGTGGTAATTTTCTAATAGACTAAGATCGACCTTCATCTATCTGTTTACCAAATTAAGAATATTTTTTAGCAATCATAATACAGTAGCCGGTAAACATCTTGAAATTTTACGGCGTAGTGGGGGGAAGTTTGCGCATGTACCATTCCATCAAAGAGACCCAAATTTTGTCTTCTGTGCATTCCCCCACTACGCCAAAGAATTTTAAGAAGTTTGCTGGCAACTAACTGTACATGACTAAACACATTGCGAATAGGTTGCCTGGTGAAATTAAGTTAAGCCTATATTTAATTAAAATTAATGTAATACATTTTTTTAAACTTTTTCACTTATTTGTTAACCAAAAGAAATCAATATTGATTGAGAGTAGGAAGCATAAGGAACAAGAAACGATTGGGTTGTCTATCTTATTCTGGTCCATACATACACATACAAGTTGTCAGGTATAAACAGGTGAAATGGTATGATATATTTACACTCATCTGTTTTCTTATAGAAATTTATATTAAAATACAGGTAATTTTATTACGAACACTATGGTATTAGGTTGGCTAAGTAAACTCAGTCTACGCTGCATCCTCTTCTATCGCACTGAATAATACGTGCAATGCTTCTCTGTTGCGCACTGTTTTAAATTGTGATAACTGTAAGTTTTGATCGACTTTACTTAAACAACCTAAACCATCGTGTTCGTAATAAAATAATGTATCCTAATTATAATAATTTCGTTGTCTGTCTGTCCGTCCGTCTGTCTATTTGTTCCCGTAACGTCCGTATTCTCTTTATAGTAATTTTTGCTTTGTTTTTGTAAATTATCTTGAATTTATTAAAATTATTGTAAATTCTATTAGTTACATACAATTTTTGTTTTTAATACACTTAAATTTTTTTTTTGTGCGACTGGATAATGGTCCACAATTCAAAGTTTTCATTATAGTAAACATCTTGACTCTTGCTTATTAATAGGCGAAGAACTTTGTTTTTCATATTAGAGATTTTCCATCTAATTCTACCCATATAATGTGGTTTTGAGTAGGTAATTAAATAAAAATATTTATACTGCTGCTTCGAGTAGAAAGCAAGTACCCTGGAGTCTATGGTTATTGTAACTGGCTACATACGCGTGCCACTACATGGCTTTCGCTTGTCTATGCGATGTTTTTATTTCTTTTGTTGTATTTTGACTTTTTTCTAGACTGACGTTTGCGGTCGTCGATTGCGTTGTTTTCTCGCGGTCTGTGTTTGTTTTTTTCGCAGAAATCAACCAAATATATGTGAAGAGCTCAACGTACACCGCGATGCCTCTACTTAACAATCCTCCTGGCGGGCAGGACATCCCGCCGCCCCCGACCGTCTCCTCCACGCTCATGAGCCTCCGGGAGAAAGAGAAGTACATCGAGGATTTCGATTTCCCGTTTTGTGACGAGTCTTGCAAGTACGAGAAGGTCGCTAAGATCGGGCAGGGTACCTTCGGTGAAGTGTTCAAGGCTCGTGAGAAGAAATGCAGCAAGAAGTTCGTGGCAATGAAGAAAGTGTTGATGGACAATGAGAAGGAGGGGTTTCCGATCACGGCCTTGAGAGAAATTCGTATTTTGCAGTTGCTGAAACACGAGAACGTGGTGAACCTTCTCGAGATCTGTCGCACAAAGGCTACAGCTCACAATAAATACAGGTCCACGTTTTATTTGGTGTTTGACTTTTGCGAACATGACCTGGCTGGCCTGCTGTCTAATGTCAACGTGAAGTTCAACCTGGGAGAAATTAAGAAGGTAAAATACAATTGATTTATTCGCTGGACCACTGAGGAATGGATTTGCTTTGTGCGTCAAAATGAGTGAACATGAAGGCGATGTCCAGATTGATCTCGGCCTAGAGTGACAGTCTGATTGTAGTTATTTGGCTCTTTCAGAATTTCCAAATTCTTTGATATAATTATAAAACGAAAGCATCAAAATAATGAGTACCTACCTACAATAAAATGCATTTGAATTCTGTGAGTTAGATAAAGTCGTTCAACGTTCGTCGTCTCAAATGTGAGGAAACGGCTAAATCCAAGATAATGGTCCCATTGCGTATACAACGGAAATGAGTATTTCACTATATTATTGAATGTGCTAATAACAAAATGAAAGATAATTTACGTTTAAATAATAATTATTAAATAAGATATTACACTTTAAAGTTCCGAAAAATGCACTGCATATTTTGAAATTTCATAGGCAATATATGAGGTTAGGTTAGGTTATTAGGTTTGGTTTGGTTAGGTTATTAGGTTTGGTTTGGTTAGGTTATTAGGTTTGGTTAGGTTAGGTTATTAGGTTTGGTTTGTTTAATTTAGATTACGATTATTTAAGTTAGATTAAATTAACAGGACGTTAAATTATATAGTGAAATACTTATTTTCATTGTATGAACAACAGGACCATATTCTTGGATTATTCCGAGGAAACATCTTATACAATATCAATTTGATGAAATCAATCTTAGATAGATAAATTTTTTTTTGTGTACATCTTTATTTTCTTATTCTGCTAATATTACAGTCCCTTGTAAGACCAATGTCATCCCTAATTTCTAAGCTTGTATTTGTCTGTTTTTGACACCAATTTTAATTCCATTAAAGCCTAGAAGCCATCTAAAAGGAGACTCAAAAAGGATGTGATGTTGAATCTGGTGGTAGCTTCAGATCCATCGAGCCAGAAGCTCCGACAAATCTGGGTGTTTTTAATGAGATCTAGTTCTTGGTATAATACTTAATTTACTTAAAATCAGGAGAAAAGAGTCTACATTTAGGAGGCTAAGGAGGGAAGCCACTGAATCCGGCACACTACACTCTGTGCTCTGCGCACCACACACTGCAATCACTACACTGCTCTCCCTACAATACATACACTAAGGTCCGGTTGCGCCATCAGAAGTAAGAGTAAGAGTTAAGAAAAAAGCATAGATTTTTGCGTTCTCCACAAATCAAAACGCACGTTTTCGTAAAAATCTATGCTTTTTTCTTAACTCTTACACTTACTTCTGATGGCGCAACCGGGCCATAATGACAAATTAACGCCAGTTGAGAAAACATTTTATTTTGTTGTGTCCACAAATTTCTTATATATTATAATTATTTTATTGAAAATATTAATACATGAATACTGGAAATTAATAAAGCACTAAGTGCCAAAATGATTTTTTTAAGATAAGTATACAGATTATAGACGTACCAGTACAAATTGGTGTGCGAGGGAGGGTGTCCCAGTTGCGTTACAGAAGTCGCCAGGGTGTAAATTTATTACACAATACATTTTTGCCACACACTGTTACAGTAAGTCCTCCAGTCACATACACCGTAGAATGTCCGGTGACCGGTGTCGGAGCCTTTAATAGAAATTTGGTCGGGCAACTTCCAGTAATGGCAGCCACTCTATCTGTCAACCTGTCAAACGGTAATATCGGTCCATTATTTGCTTTTCAGCTTCGCAAAACTTTAATACTTCATTGGCAATTGTTCTTGCACCATCCCGGACTGTTTTGGACATAATAATTCAGTGTATATTGGAAATCAAGATGTCACAGCTCACGCTCAAATACGAGATCGAACTGAATGACAGGGCGAGGGGTTACCGTCGGGAGCGGGCGGGGCGGTTTTAGTTCCAAGGTCGCCGCACACCAATTTACGTTGGGCAAGCTATAGTACTAAGTATATATGCCTCTGCCAATATATTAAACATAGCACTATCTGTGTTAATTTCCTAGTTATATGGGAATGCACACCGTATAAGTATTCAGTACATGAAAATTTTATAGTTTTTCGTATTGAAATGACCAACTCACATGAGCTGCCACCAGCTTGTAGTAATGTTGAAAATATTAATGAAAATATGTGTAAAATAGCACATAAAGAGCGAAAAATACTATATTCGCTCTTTACTTTTAATCTTAAAATGAACATTCTGGTACCTAGTGCTTTATTCACTTCCAGTATTCATATTACGGAGGAATACCTAAAATTTAGTATATTTACAGATATATTCACATCATTAGAGGTAATTCAACTCAGTTTACGGCACTGGAAGGGAAAGGTTAATTTTAGCAGATAAACTAGAGTTTAATAAGTTACACATACGGAAATAAAAACAATTCTTTTATAGTTGAGGGCATTATGAGGGCATTATCAATTTAAATATTTTACATTCAACAACTTGTATGTTTGTGATTTTTCTCTTTCAAGGTGATGCAGCAACTGCTTAACGGACTTTACTACATCCACAGTAACAAGATCCTCCACCGGGACATGAAAGCAGCCAACGTGCTTATCACCAAGAATGGCGTTCTGAAGTTGGCTGACTTTGGGCTGGCCAGGGCCTTCAGTGTCACAAAGCCGGGGATGGTGAACCGCTATACCAACCGTGTTGTAACCCTGTGGTATAGGTGAGCTTCAACATTTATTTTAATTCTGTGGGATATCTCACAGTAAAACTAATATAACTAGAAAAGGATATATTATCCGGATGGATAATCAAGAGTCTGCTATATTCTTTTCGATTGTCATATAAAACTTGCTGTTTATGATTTCTTGTATGGAGCCATACAAGTAAACTTGCAATAGAAAACAGGTGGAATCATAAACAGCAAATTTTATATGACAATTTCATATATTATGGCTGCAATGAAGATCGTTCGATTACGCCGGGCCAGACATTTTCATCGCACTCACTTACTGCACTGGCACGGTATAACAATACCAACGGATGTGACCACAGTGAAGACCTTGAAGAAGATGTCTTGATAATTTCGAGAATGACGCGAGTAAACTTTGTGTACGTGATTGGAGGGCTTACTGTAACAGTGTGTGGCAAGAATGACTGCATGAGAAGGCAGTGATCGTCATGTGATGATGCTAAATGTGCTACAAGTATAGTGAGTTGATTTTAAATAAATAAATTTAATTATTAAAAGCAAAACTTATTTCTTAAAAGTCACTAGATTTCTGAATTGAATTGAAATTATTATGTTTCATTATTCAAATTACACCACCTGTGCATACAAGATATTCCAAACTTAGCTAGGCGGTATGTCAATATGTTTTGGAATGGATTTGAAAAATGTAGAATCTTTTAATGCCTGTAAACTAACTAACTAACTAATCGTCACGCCAATTTCCGCAGGGGTAGGCAGAGAGGACAGAACACCATACTCTAACCACCATATCTTGGCACACCATTTTTGCTTCGGCTACATTCATACATCTTCTCATACAAGTTCTACGGTTGTTGAGGCTTTTAACAGGGCCATTCTCAAATACTAGTAGTATCTGATCGTGCCAGGTCTTTCGCGGACGCCCTCTGTTCCTGTTGCCTTCAACACTCGCCTCATATATTTTTTAACCATCCTTTCCTCGCTTTTACATTCCACGTGACCAAACCATTTTACTATCTACCACACATTATTCTATCTACCACACTACATCCAGCATTACATTAATTTGTAATTTGTTCATTCCCCATTCTATCGACCAAAGATTTTCCATACAAGCATCTAGTGACCGCATTTCCGCCTCATTCAGTCTACTTTCAGTCCTTTGCCAATTCCAGGCTTCACTTCCATACATCAGGGTTTGCACTAGAACATCATTACGTACTGCTAGTTTTGCTTCCTTTGACAGATTCTTATTGGCTATAAATGCATTTAGAGCACAATTTAAAAATTAATGAATGATTTCCATTTACTAATTACTATCTATAAAAATGAAGCTGGGAATTTGCTTGTGTTGGTTGGTGGAGGTAACTCCTATTTGTGCCTCAGGCCCCCGGAGCTGTTGCTGGGCGAGCGCAACTACGGCCCGCCGGTGGACCTGTGGGGCGCGGGTTGCATCATGGCCGAGCTGTGGACGCGCTCGCCCATTATGCAGGGAAACACGGAGCAGCAACAGCTGGTACTCATTTCGCAGCTGTGCGGCTCGTGCACGCCGGACGTGTGGCCTGGCGTAGAGCAGCTGCATTTGTACAACAAGATGGAACTACCCAAGGGGCAGAAAAGGAAGGTATGCATACTCCTTTGACCACATGTTAATTTAAGATCACAATTTATTATGTTAATGTGGTAGTGGACAAACCATTTTGATCTTGTTTATCTTTTTTTTTTGTATTTTGTCTTTGTAGAAAGTTCAAAAACATATAAAGTACAGTAGAACCTCAATTACTCGAGGTAATGTAGTTAGGGGTCTACTTATGCTAATCAAAAATTCAGATATTATGACACCTATAATTGAAAATTGCACTGTCATCCATAATTTCCCATGTAGATTTTTCCGGGGCTACTCTGCCTTGTCTCCGATCTCTCTGGTTGATGTTTCGGATCCCATTGTAGGTAACTCTGTATTGGTATTATTACCTTTTTCATTATACTCTTCATTGCAAATTAAATTTTTTTCCTAAATAATTCAGTTTACAATAAATTCTGTCACTGCACTCGCCAACTCACCCGTGACATGTACCTGTTTCACCACATTTCATTTTTCCATCCGTCAAGTCAGCCCTTACTGTGAATTTCTCTTCTCCATATTTGTAATATTAAAGCTTAGCATTCAAATGCATTGTTTGCTATTTTACTCGTGCTGCCGCTATGGCGACAAAAAAATAAAGTCTTATTTCTCATTATTTAAAAAAAATTAGTTTTTTAATTTTCAATATAACTTAACCAAAATCAAATTAGTACAATTTAATAGTAATGAGTTACAGAATTTGATTGAAAAATGAGTACATACAAAGTTTTCATTCTTGAGGACATTAGTTGTTTCAAGGTCGCTATTAGAACTCCACCGCCTTGTCTATGATTTGAATTTGACGTTAAACGATCTCTTCTGAAGACAACATATCATTTTTCAAATGCATTTTTCAAAAGCTTAAACCATTATCCGAATCAACAGGCCGTTTTTAATTGTTTTTTAACCCTTTGCACTCAATTTTTTTGGTATGTTAAACATCCTCCTTAAGAATGAAAACTTTGAAAGTGATTGTGAAGATATACGGGTATCAATGAAACCAAACATTAACTCTACTCTCTGTATATATTTTTGTGTAGTGTATATTCCACCGAACTTACATTATGCTAGATACAAGATGTCTTTAATCAATCGAATCCTATTCAATTATCTACTACATTTGCTGGACATGTAAATAAATTGAAATTTTTCTGACATTAGTATGTACAAGTATAGAGACTATAAGATCACACCTTAATAAAATAAATATCAACAAAGCCCCAGGACCAGATCTAATTACAAGTGTTTTTTTTAAGAGATTGCAGTAATGAATTATGTATACAGTAGCCGGCAAACATCTTGAAATTTTACGGCATAGTGGGGGAAGTTTGCGCATGTACCATTCCACCAACGAGACCCAAATTTTGTCCTTTGCGCATTCCCCCACTATGCCAAAGAATTTCAAGAAGTTTGCCGGCAACTGTACCATTACAACTTGTTTTCGATAAATATTTAAATGAGTGTACTTTTCCTGTTTTGTGGAAAATGGCAAACATAATACCGATCCACAAATCAAGTGATTATTATCTGTTAGGAATTATAAACCTATCAGTATACTTTCATGTTTTGCAAAAGTCTTTGAATCGTTAATCTATACAGTAATCCTATCATACTTTACTGTCCTAAGTAATATGGATTTGTCCCAAAAAGATCAATTTCATCCAACATACTAGAATTTTGTAATTATGTCTGTTCTGCTTTGAATTAAGGATGTCAATTGGATGCTGTGTATACTGACTTTCAAAATGCTTTCGATAAAGTCATTCATCACACTTTAATAAAAAAGCTAGAAGCAATTGGCATACATGGTAATCTCTTGCGATGGATAATATCTTATTTAGAAGACAGAACCCAGATTGTATGTGTAAATGGCTATGAGTCATCTCCTATACCCGTAATATCAGGTGTGCCACAGGGATCCAACTTAGGGCCACTATTATTCCTAATTTTCATTAGTGATCTTGGATCCCTACTAGAGTGTAATTTTCTTTTGTACGCAGATGACCTAAAAATTTTTTATAAACATAATATAATTCATGGTAATATTGACTCAGAAATTTGTGTCGAAAATATGACTTTTTTTTTATCTCCATGTTTGCTATGTTCATATTTAAATGATGAAAAGCATTAAATAATTAATTAATGCATATTATAGATGTCTCACAGAGACGAAACTGTATTTTTTCAAGGGAGAGTAGGTTACAGAAGTCTTTTTTTTTTGGGTGGCCATAGAACTTACGACCTATCGTACGGTTTAGGAGTTTAACAAATTTGTATTTTTTAAATATTACTTTTAGTTATGCACTCATATTACTAATGTGTTTTGTGTATCAGGTTAAGGAGCGTCTGAGGCCATATGTCAAGGATCCGTACGGCTGTGACCTACTGGACAAGCTGCTACAGTTAGATCCGGCCAAGCGTTTCGACTCAGACACGGCGCTCAACCACGATTTCTTCTGGACAGACCCCATGCCCTGTGACCTTGGCACTATGCTTGCACAACACACTCAGAGTGAGTCCCTCTGCCTTGTATATCACCAGGGATGTTTTCCTTTCCCAAATTGGCAACCACATACGTTTCACGTAGCCAAAAATTGGCGGGTGATTTGGATTACAAAATATCACCAGTACTTTGTCTATGGTATTTCAAAAATGCATAGGAGAAAAAATACAATTTCAGAAAACACATTTTAATCTCATAGGCACACATTTCATAGAGTACCCAAATAAAGAATTCTGTAGCTCCAGGAAACTACCACCCAGATCTAGTATAGTGTGCAAAATATGCTCCGCTTTGTGTAAAACCTTGCTTCAATAATATTCATCAGCCAGTTCAGTAGTAGTTCATAAAAATATATTTTTCTCTGTTTGCTATTTCTACATTCAACCCACAGTTCAGTACATATGTATTTGGACATAAATCTGCCAATAAAATGCCAATGCTGGGCATGGTCAGAGTGATCACATATTTTATAAATAATAATATAACTTAATGTTCATGATGCTCGCCTAGTAATCAGGTGTTTGGTGGTTCGAGCCCCATTCCAGGACATGAGCAAGTTAGTCCTATTTTCATAGCACAAGCATTTAGCTTAGTTTAAAATAGTAAGAATATTGATGCGACATGTGTTCGTTCATATCTCTATATATATATTTTTTTAAATGTTAGTTTTTAGAAATGAAAAACATTGATAGCATTTTTATCCCATCAGCCCTTGTATTTGGTCTTGTTAAGGTTAATGAACAATGTACGAATTGACTCTTTTCTTGAACTTTGTGCTTGGTGACACAATAAGATAGCATTAACCAATGTTGAGTAATATGTTGAATTTGTAATTGATTCCGCAGCACAAGTGAAAAATGTCATCATTCGTTTTGTAATTTGTTGCTTAATTAATTTGTTTTTTTTTTACACATTTCTTTTTAGGTATGTTTGAGTACCTTGCGCCCCCACGCCGTCCCGCACATTTGAGGCAGAGCCACCCGCTCGGGGCACCCGGCGCGGTGCCGGTCAAGACTAGCGCCGTGCCTGACACTGGCTACCAGGACAGGGTGTTCTAGGTAGCTGCGGGACGAGAGTGTGTATAGGATAGTTCGATGAATGTGTGAAGTAAAAAGATTCAAGTATGGTGCGCTCAATTACCAAGATAAATAAATTAATGCGGATATAGTAAATATTAGAAATACCCGGAATCACAGCGCAGAAATGAAAAAGTGTAAAAAATAGCAGCGATGAAACCCAGAACCAGTGTTAATAGTTTAGCTTAAGATATAGTGAAAAATATGTAAGGGGCAGTGTAAATAAATATTGGAATCAGGATATATTTAGGGAAATGTCAGCATAGAGATTTAATTAAGACGATGACACGTGTCAAGGGCTATGCCAGAGCATGCTCAACATAAGTGAACGAGATAATATGTTTGGACCATTTTGTTTGATGGCAAACATTCGTCTAATGAGATTGCACCATGTTTATAGAGTTGTAAATCGGCGACAGATGAAGAGAGATGGACTTCAGGTGGCAGAGTAGACTGGAGTAAAAATGTTCATTATTATTTAAATAGAGCAGCGCAAAACCAAAATTAGTACTAAAAAGGAGAGAGAAAAGCATTTTTGACATTTGGCTCTGTTTACTCTATCATCTGACATGTACACTGTACATATTTTTTCAGGTAAGTAACAATTAATTCTAATAATAAATATTGATGTCGCCATCTATGAAAATGTCCTGTGTGTTGCTACATTGTCTGAATAATATGCTTAAAAATCTTCACAATGTCAAAGGACTTGGTTGATTTTTCAGGATGTGTGTTTTTCTGTCAAGTTGTAAATTTTAAATGCCCAATGGAGTTCGGATGATTTAAAATTGTGTGTTGTGTTATATAGTAGAGCAGTAACGCACGGCATGACTCCATGTCCAAATTTTATCTGAAAAAATAATAAACAATTTGTACAAATTTAAAATTAACACATGTGTATCAAAATTAATTTCATTTTATCAGCGCTGGTCGCTGTTTGTGTGAAAATTCCCATCGGGATCTCAGAAATCGTGGCTCATTGTGTTACAGCTCTTTTCTTATTACAAATGTGTAGGTCTCTCCATTTAAGAACGGCAATCAAATGAGTATGTGTAAGCCTTGCGTATGACGCGGATTGTTTCGTTGTGTTGGTGTTTACAGGTATAAACACCAATGTGCCTCATACTCAAGGCTTATACATACTAATTTGATTGTCTTTCTTAAATGGAAAGAGGTCTACCTGTAGTTTCTTACTATAATTTACAGAGACTGCTTATTTTATCTCTTTTAATTACTCATAATAATTATAGTTAAAATATTAATTAAGATTAAGCATAAGCTTATAGGTTTTAAGAGACTAAGCAGTAGATTGTAAAGTAAGTAACTGTGAGTGAAGCTAGTTAATGTCTGCAAGTTGTAAAAATATTTTAATATCGATTATGGTTTTTTCATTTTCACTTTTGTTTTGTTATTCTTTTTGCGTTAAATCTGTACTAATAATGAAAATTGTTTATGTGTAGTTAATTGAATATAGATTAAGTGCATTTATTTCTCTTGTGCTAATATTGTATAATTTTCCGCACAAATGATAATGACAAATAACAAAACTGTTCTGTATATTTGGAAACGCGATAACCCTACAATTTTAAGAAAAAATTGTAAATACATGACAAACACCCCTGGTTGAAGTTTATTTAGAACAATTTCTAAAATACTAATAAGTTCTTTCTATACAGGGTGTCTCATAGCTATGTAGTAGCAAAAACTTTGGGAGAATCTTTATTCAATCTTGAATAGAAAATATTCTTTACATTTTGGGTGAAATGTCGACATTTACGGAGATATACAACATTAAAGTTAGCATTTTATAACCAAATTTATTAATCAATTAGAAAGACATACAGAAAAATCAAATATTTGGCTGCTACAGGGATTCGAACCACGGATCTTCTCCTATCCTGGGCAGGCGCTTTAGCCAATTAAGCCGTTATGGCCTCCTACATTTCCGTGAATATATCGACCTTATCTGCAAGTCTCATTTATTAATTGATTTATATATATTATCCATTTTAAAAAAATCCACCTTTTCTGGTATGGTAGGCACAAATTACTTTGTGTAACTGCCGCTAGGGGATGCCAGAATTAACCATTTCACAGAACTTTGTTCTGAAAAAATTCAACTTTACAATAAGAATGGGTTCTTGAATATAATTAGCATTTTATTTTTAATTGACTGACTTATTTTCTGCAAAATGTTAGACTAATACTGCAGTAATATGGAATATTAAAAATTCATTCGCTTTGATAAAAGTTAAAACCTAGCTGTAATTTGAAAAATACATTTTTGTTGGGTTTTTGCCATATTATTTGACTCGTATTAAAGCGAATGAATTTTTATTATTCTGTATAAGTTTCTCTAGCGATAGTCCAACATTTCCATTATTTTCAAAACTATTTTAAAAAAAAATTTAGGCTTCGATTCATACTTAAATTTTCGACTTAAAATATGATAAATCAGATGACAAAATTGTCCTGTCTAATCAAGTACCTACTCATTTGTGATAAAAAAGAAGGGAAGAGAACAAAATATTCCCATTGCTTCATTGTATTAGTGAAGAATGTTGCACTAACTCCATTTCCAGATTAAGTTCACAAATCAAGTTAGTTGATTGAGTATCTACTTTTCAACAGTATTTGAAGATCTTCCTAAATAAATTATTTCCTTAGCTCATGTTATAATTTTTAATTTTCTTGAGACGCTCTCAAGAAAATTAAAAACAAATATGTACAATCATCGAGTTCTAGAAATTTACCTCTGAAATCATAGTTGAGGTGAGTTCAACAATGTAGTGATCAGTCATGAATCGGGTACATTTCTTATTTTTTTCTTTCAAGTTTTATCTTTATTATATCTCTTTCAAAAAAGTTCAATAAAATAATCGCAGATTATAAATTAGGTACATGATATGTTGAAAAATTGTTGTTGTGTAAAAATTTCAAGCTATTGGCCCCCCCTCAAAATGTGTTTACCACAGTATCATGGTAATGACATATTTTATCCAGTACATACTACATATTATGTTTTGACATATTTTTTAATTCACATATTTGTAAAACCACAAAAATCACTTGTTAAAATTTAAAATACAACATTTCATGTACTGGCTGGTGGGTAACGAATGTCTTTGTGAATTCGGTGACTGCACAGTGTAACTAAAAAGTTTTAATCATAAAAATAATACATACCCAGTACCTACCTACACCAAGTACTGCCAGGCAACTGTTTTCTAATAAATTGAATTTTTAATAAAAGGTAATAAATTCTGATTCCTTTCTTTCTTTCCACTTAACTCTGTACATCACATGTGCGCGATGTTAACATAGCCACAAGAGTACTAATTGTAATGGCTCAATTTTTGTTTTAAATCAGGTGGAATAAAATGTTAACTGTACTACACTATAATTACTGTAGGTATATTCTTGTAGAGTTAATTTATATATTTTACTGTGATATTAAAAACAAATTGATAAAATGTTGGGAAGTTTGCAAAAAAAATCTACGGTCAATTTTTTTATGAATAAAATAGAAATAATGCCCTCAAATGTGTGTTGAATTTTACCCAGCTATTACTTTTTTAATTATTAATTTGATTTCTGTCTTGCTGTGTGTCCATACCATGGAGACAATTGAATACCATGCTTCTAACTGTATGTATGTTTCCTAACAGCTTAGCTTATTATACTAACAAGCCACATATTCGTATCCGGTTTACCTGTTACTAGATCGAACTCGGCTTTTGTCCTGATAATGTACGCTATGTCAAAATATTGGTAAATAAGGGAAAATCCCTTTCCCTTATTTACCAATATATGATAAATGGATAGAAAAGTGTGTTTACATATTGTTAATTGATACGGCAGTTACTTTGTGGTGCAACATGGTTATTTTAATTTAAACTAAATTGGACTTTGTAATGCACACACGTTGAGTTGAATTGAACACAACTATAGTTTGGAGAGGAGCAGTGCCCCTCATCATCAGGTGTAATGAGCAGAGCATCTTCCCCTTGAAGACCACACAAAAAATTGCCCCCACTGCTTTGCGACCCATTACTCTACTTAAATATTTTCACAATTTCTGTATTTAGGTAAGTTATACACCTGGTGAGAGGGACTGCTCCTCTCAAAACTATAATCGTGTTAAATTTAACTCAATGTGTGTGTTTACATGCTCAAACATTTATTGATATTTCAAATTTTAAAGAATTTCAGTGCTGGACTAAGTCCAAAGGATTTTGCCTTGCTTATTAAGTCGAATATGTAAAAAAAAGTTAATTTCAGTACTAGAAAATTTCGATTTACTTTATGCAATCGTGCTAAGAGACCTGAAAATGACCTATTAAAAAGTTTATCTATAAATATAGCTGTTTTTTTTTTGATAGGTACAATAACTTGCGTAGTTCTTATCAGATTTTAATCTGCGGTCATTCACACGAAGGGATTATGTATTAATCCAAAATGATGTTTGTTTGTTTGTTTCCAGAAGTCTAAAAAAACTCAAATAAAGTGCAATATCTATAAGTCAATAAATTAGAATCATCTTAGAATATTTATATTTTTTAATAAATCCTTTCTCCTTCACCGAGGGGTTCCCACAGGGAGACAATTTAATTGTGGGTTTGTATTTACTTTGTCCATCAAAAAGCAACAAACAGTGCACAAACATCTTCTCTTAATTCTTTTTCCAATAAATACTATTTAGTTTTCTATAAACAAGGGTTTCATAATTTGAATGGTTATTTTTAACCACCGTTCAAGACCCCCAGTAGACCCTTCATTGAGGGCATTTAATTTTCCCTTCGTTGATTTTTTTTCAACCATGATTTGTGCTTGCTATGTGTATGTTGCAAACTAATAGTCCGCAATATTAAATTTGCAGTGTTAAATATTTCGGTTCGCAAGATTGAATGTTGACATTGAATCTGGATATTTGTAAATCGACGTATTATTGACCCCAAATAAAATAAAAGATATATACATATGTGTATAAAAAATTGTCATATCAATTTTTGTATCATGTTTAGTGGAATAAAAAATTAGTTCTTATTTTAGAATTAAACTCTGTTTTATTTATCAACCCTACCAGTCACTGTACAGGCATAGAACAAAAATTGTTAGCGAGTTGTCATGACAGATTGCAAGTTATGTACACACATCCCACGAGTGTTTATTCTTTATTCTATGGTTGGCAATAATGACTACTTCGATTTAGTCAGCTAGCTGATATATTTTTTTTGTAATGAATCTCGTAGACATTATATAAAAAAAAACAATTAGTAAATTATATTAACAAATCATTTATTAACAAGAACTGTTATCAAGAATTTGTTATCAAAAACAAATTTTCACTTTCAAGAAGTTTCACATTGTTTACTTGAAATTAATCTGATAGTAATATAGGTGCATTAAAAAATAAAATTAACCATCTGATGAAAGTGGGTTTTATTTAGAGTGGGTAGGAATAAACCTCATATGTGCCAAATTTATAAACCTGATTTGAAAATAAATTGAAAAACATGGCATTTCAATATATCGACGTGTAATATCGTAACCCACAAATCGACAATTTTGAGTTTTTTGTGTATTTCATATGTATTTAATTATATCTTTAATTCCGAGAAAGAAAAAAAAAATTTATAATAAAACAATGTTATTTATTGCAAAATATTTTTTTTTCTTTCTTGGAATTAAAGATATAATTAAATACATATGAAATACACAAAAAAACTAAAATCGTCGATTTGTGGGTTACGCTATTATACGTAGGAGCCGTTGATATCTTTATGTATTAAGGAATCAATTAACAAAGCGCTAATTATAAACAAGAAAAAAATACTAGGTAACAAAAATACAAAGAGTTTCTTACATTTAATATTCATTATATTTCATTTTCACACGAAACAAACACATAGTGTATTGTGTTGAGACATAATATCTTTAAATAAAATAACTCTTTTTATTTTTATTTCGCATGCACATTTGGTATTATCTATAAATAGAATTCTCATCTATGATTATTGTTGACACATTGTCCTTAGATAAAGCCTCTCAAATCTTAAAATGAATGATAAAATTCTGGAAACTTTTAAGTCTCTCTTTTAATATCTACTTACATGTCAATTCTGTTTTATTTGAAATCAGAACACTCATTATATCGAGAAAATTTACTATCAGAAGGATCCGTTATGGCAACCATATTCTTTAATTATGCTAAATTTTTTTACTATTTTTTCCAAATAAAAATAATATTTAGCCTTTGAGTTTATTCTATGAGTGTATTCAGTAAATCAATATATAAAAATAAAGTAAAAATCACAGTCACCGGCAGTATGCAGTGACAGGTAAACACTGTCTTGATAATGGGTATTGCTTGCCCAACGTAACTTGGCGTGCGGCGAATTTTGAACCCGCCCCGCCTACACCCGGCGGTAACCCCTCGCCCTGTCATTCAGTTCATTCTCATCTTTGAGCGCGAGCTGTGTCATCTTGATTACCAATATACACTGAATTATTATGAAAAAACGAATAATGGACCGATATTACAGTCTGAGAGTTTGACAGATAGAACGGCCGCCATTACTGCATGGTTTCTTTAGTGCTGCCCGACCAAATTTCTGTATTTAATATGACACCGGTCACCGGACATTCTGTACATTATGTATTGTGTAATAAATTTACACCCTGACAACTTCTGTTACACGACAGCGATGCCCTCCCTCGCACGCCTAGTTATAGTGGTACGTCTATATACAAATCTTTCTGTTGTAAACTTTGAAGATCTGGTATGTAATATCCATAAAACAAATAGTATAACAAAACATTTTAATTAAACTTAGATCAGAATATTCACAAGAGAATTCTATTGGAACACAGCCTTTCATCAACTATGTAGTATAGTCGGCCAACGAACTGAAGGCGAGCGTAAGGAATGTGCGTGGAGAGTGACCTGTAGATAGTGGTATAAATCACTACGCCCGCTAGAATTCGTGGAACCAATGTAGGCATGTATAGCACTAAATAGGGGTGGCTAGCGGGTAGAGAGACGCATGGGGGGATGAGACTTCTGTCCCCGCTCGCCTTTAGCTTGTTGGCCTACTACACGTGTCATGATAAATCCTTTATTACATATAACGCACACTAAACCCAAGCACAAAACCCCCTGATGTTTCGGAATAGATTACAGTGTGCTCTCCATGATATGTAGCAACCTCCGGATCTCTGTCAAGCGGGCCGCGTGCTGCGTGGCTGGTGCCATGGCACGTGACACTTCCTCCCCTCGTGCTAGCACTGTATACATGGCCCGGATATTGCGGTCCAGAGCATCGCATGTGCGCGCCACACTTGCACCATATACGTGCACGCCAGCAGCCGTCAGTGAGGACACTGTGTGCAGTACCCCAGCAAGCTGCTCTGTAAGACTATCCACCGAGGAGGCGATGCGGCGCGCTTCGTACTCCAAATCATTCAGGACTGCAATTAAAAAAAAGACTTTAAAATTTATAAAGTTAAACTTTGCAAAGTTCATACCATAATATTTAATACTAGCAAAACAATAAGGTATATTATAGATGTCTCACAGAGATGAAATTATATTTTTTTATGGGAAAGTAGGTATGGAAGTATTTGGGTGTTCAATGGGCTTACGACCTATCGTACGGCTGCCTAAAGTGTTTACTTTACACAATGTAGTTAATGTTCACCATTTCCACCCATGATAGAACGTTTATCAATTTTTTTTTGGAAGTTCTTCTTTAGCCTTTTTCCCTCCACTGCTGGATGTAGGCCTCTTACATTTTCTTTCACTCATCTCTGTTTCTCCCCCTTCGCATTCAGGTGGTATCAAGGTAGATACGAAACTGCTTTATCACACTTTTATATATTATTTATCTTTAAAAAAAATTTTCACTTTTTAAGTAGCTGGAATGACTCAAGTTTGCAAGTAATAGCAAACAATAGTAATATAACATTTTTGGAGCAGAATAGTTAGTTAACCTTCGGGTACCGGAAGATCGAAAATAGGATTGGGGACGGTACATACAATACAGAGCGGGGTATAAACGGGACCGTGATAGTGAAGTATAATGTTTTGAAACTGTTCTATAATATTTTTAATTACATTTATTTTTAATTAAATTCTACCAAATTTGTCGCCATTTTATAAGAAATCGTAATATTTTGATGTCTCAACACACAAGCATCCGATTGACAAGCTTTGCAAGCAGAATGAAGTAACAGCATCGTATAGAATATTGCTGATTGTCTTTAGAAAAACATAATTTTTTCTACCTTTGACTGTCTTAGTACACATTATCATTTAATTTTCCTTTGGTGTTGTATTTTTTGGGATATTTATGAGGGTTACAAAAAATACCAACTCAATATCATCTAATAATTATTAAGATTTTTGGGGTTAAGTTGTGCCCCATTCCGGAAGGGGAGTGTTAATTGTGCGTCTTTCTGCCACACAACACACGAGTTTTTGGCGAGTTGCTTTTCTAAGTAGAAAAGCATCACAAACCTGTAACGTCGACCTGGCCGATTTGCGGAGTAAGCAGCTGCCTGTAAAGCGACGCCGACATCGGAGTGCCCGACCGCGAGACTCCGGAGGAAAACGGAGACTCTCCCCTCTTGGAAACGGGACTCGAGATCTTAATCTTATATTCTAAATCGTCCGCCACGAAATGCGTCATGTCCCCGTCGTGCATGACGACGCCGTCCAGGTCCAACGGCTTAGCGTCCGAGGAGTTGGTCGACTGACACGACAGAGAGAGCGGCCGGGAAGGCCCGGGCGTGGGCAATTCGTTAACCGTCGCACTAGTGACCGCGGTATTATCTGAATTAAAAGAGATCTCACTGTAAGAAGCTGTCATCTGCGCGGCCATTTCTTTTTCGTGTTCGAATAATTCGCTTGTTTCGTTTTCAAAATCATTTCTTTGAAGGGATGAAGCGATGTTCCTCTGGGGGTGGGCCGTCGGGGTGGGCGCGTCGTCATAATTTGCGTCATCGGTTGACATTGTGGATAAGGTTTTTCGCTATTTTATACACACTAAACAGATCGAGGCATTGTACACGTCTCAAGCAATTTTTCGTTTTGCTACCGGGCACGCAATCACATCGCACAAAACAATAAAACAAGAAAAATCCATTTGAACCTAAAAAGTCACTACCGCTGTCAAATGCATAGAAAAGAGAAATATAGTCAAATGTCAACTGTCGCAACTGTCAAAGCGAGTCATAGATAAAAGACGAGTTGTTCGGTAACAAAAATAATCATAGATTAGTTTGGAGATCGTAGATTTTGATGTAACATCTTTGGAAAAATAATAAGATTCATATTCGAATCAATTTAAGCCATGTATTCACATTCACTAGGGGATAAATTGTCCCTCAACATCACGCGCGACATAGAGTGAATGCGCATGCACTGTAACTGAATACCATTCAACATGACATTAGTGTGGAGAAACGAGATTGTTATCCAACTGATCGAGCTTTAATTGAGCTGTAATTGCAAGTCTGATGTGAGGGCCAACAGCGTTCCGTAATATTGCGTCTTGCTTGGCTATGGAAGGCCCGATTATTTGTAATAAATTTTCAAAATCAGTTGTTGTCATTCGATTGAAATTGGCAAAAGATACGCCAGATATTCGAAGATCGCATAGAATATCCATCCTTCTTTCTCTTTGCGGTAAATAATTTCGCACCCACCACCTTTTTCTCCTCTTACGTTTCGATAAACTCGTTAGAATAAATAGATGCGCAGCACTAATCATCATAACCTCATCGGGCGACATTTCCGCGACAAGTGATATGTGAGTCACGTGTACACGTCAAATGACCGCGTCATTGTCTCCGAAACATGAGCGTAGATGTGGACGCGACATGCCGTGCGGAATGTTTCCCGCGGCACGTCGCGGATTTGTCCCCTAGTGAATACATGGCTTTAAATTCAATGCACATCCTTTTTTACAAGCTTTTATTTAGCTTCGCTTGTCTATCAGCGAGGAATCTTGTAATCGAAATTGCAATTGAACCACTTGCTGTTCAACAATCGCTGATGGCAATACAATAATCGTCAATTATTTAAGAAAATCAGTTTAATTATTAAAAAAAACTAATTTTAAATGCGGACGACATGTAAGAGGACATGATTGGTGCCACAAAGAATTATGATAAGATCAGTAATTGTTCATAAAAATGACTTCAGAGCTTATTTCAGAATGTCTGGTTTCCTTTATGTCATAGGTTTCCCAATATTAAAAACCAAAATTATTAATCAATTAGAAAGACATATAGAAAAATAAAATCAACGAAAAAATATTTGGTTTCCACCGGGATTCGAACCACGGACCTCCTCCTATGCGGGGCAGGCGCGTTAACCAATTACGCTATAGCGACCTCGTACATTTCCGTGAATATATCGACCTTATCTGTAAGTCTCATTTATTAATTGATAACAGTGTGAAAGATAACACACCGTTCGAGTCTCCAGGTGTATACAGAGTGCCATGCATTTGTGGTGCGTTCTACATAGGACAAACCAAACGCAATATCGCTACACGTTTGAAGGAACGTATTGGAGCAATTAAAAACAACAACAATATATCGGCAATCTGCGAACTTGCATCCAAAGGGAATCTCTGTCACTTCATCAGATTTGACGAGACAAAAATCTTATCAACAGAACTGCACCTTATACCCAGATAAGTGAGGGAATCCATTGAAATATACAAGCATCCCAATGTCAATAGAGATGACAGTTACAAACTATCAAGTATTTGGCGCCCTGTTCTTACGACTTTGATTCAACCTTTGAAAGACGTCGCATAAATGTCCACCGACGTAACTAGTACATATTGCACACTGGCGACCTCTATTGTAGAAGAAGTGAACACTCCACAACAAAGTGCATATAATTTACGCCTCCAGAAGCATTAATCTGTCCGCCCTGTGCCTTCGCGGGTACAGGTCGTCCTCCTGATGACGTTGAATATGAATTTAACAAAACGTCGAGAATACTTTACAGTTAAAAATGTCTAACGACCTTAATAACATACTTAACTCTTTAATTCTTAATTCTGAGGCAAATTACTCATTAACTTGCCTGTCAGTTGCTATTACCTGCCATACATTTTTTTCAATAAATCATAGCACTATTTGCAAAATATAGTTAATAATATATCAGCCTATTTAATAACATATTTACTGATTACGATCCCATATGTCAGTCATACTGTTCAAAACTGACTCATTATTCTTGACAAAGACACACAAATCAGATATTTTGATAATAAACCACTTATTATTATTTTGAATACAGCACGCTTGAGCTAAGTTGAAAAAAACTAACCCATAAAAAACAAGTTTTTATTATACTCCCTTTCTCATTTACTAGTTGAAACAGGTTTGGCGCTTACCCAAGCGGCTTGAGTCGGGCGACGCTACGAAAGGGAATAATAAAAAATTTCGAAAAATCCAATATTGTACTATAATTATTATTTTTTTAAAACGAAAATTTGTTAGATCATTTTTATCATCGCCACGGTCTGCCTGCACAGTTTCATTGGATCGCGGGAAAAGGGTTAAAAATTGATCCAAAGTTTTTTCGACAGACAAGTAAGCTGACGCTACGAGTTAAAAGAAAGGGAGTAAAAATATCACACAAATTCTTATTCAAGCTTGTGGATTCTTAGAATTTTTTATACATTTCACCTGATCATTGACTGTTTCTGTCACTGATTCATATTTTTCATAGTACTGCATTGTATCCAAGTTCCTATATGCTTATCGATTTCGCAATCATACATAACTTATTCCTTATTTTGTAACACTTTTTATGTTATTCTTTATTTCTCATCTTTTTTAAATATATAATTAATCATTTAAATTTTTTGCCACAAAAAGCTTACCATTGTTAAAATACCATCCTTTAACAAATTGTTACTCTTATTTTTATGATTTATTTAAAAATTAGAATAGAATTAGAATAAAATTAATATTTATCTAAAGAAAGAAGATTAGATTGAATTAATAATATTGGGCAACAAGATAAAATTTGCAAAGTACCTACATAATATATAGGAAAATCGTAAGTTGCTGAATCCCATAAGAATTTATCATAGAGCAATTGAATACCTTCTGAATTATCAGTAGACTGGCCAGAGTGACCTTGAGATTTATCAGATTTTAGTTTTTGATTTTAATATTAGAAAAATTATGTAGCTTGTACGTAATATATTAAATTCTTTTACTAATAAATAACCATAATGTTAATTCATTATTTAGTAAAGAATTTATATAATACATTAAAATAATGAATAGCCATGGTACCATGTAGCAGTTCATGGAATTTATTTGGGTCCAGACGTTTAGGCAATTTTGAATTGAATATTTTCAAAAACTTAATTGATTTTTAAATTTTTTTTTATTTACTTAGTTAAAACCACATTTAAAAAATAAAATGTGTTTTTAAAATCAAAATAAAAGCTGAGGGTATTTTTTACAAACATTTAAGAGCTGATATATCAGCCCAAGGATATTATAAGGATTAAACATATACTCTTCTAATCCACGTAGGTATATACAATTTGGTATTTATATCAGTAACGAGAATGGCACAATGCACTTCCAAACAAATCTCAAACAGTGAACAAGTCGATAAGCCACAAGTTGAGTATTCAAAGAATCATGGAAGGATTAATTGAGTAGTAGGTTTGTACAAGAAACTGTATTCTGTCCTCATATGTCGAATACCCTATAAAACTGTTTTTTTTTAAACACTCCGTATAAAACGATTTTAAAATGTATTTCTATAAAATGAATGTTTTCTTTGAGATGCCAGAGTACTGCCGTGAAAAGGTAATTATTTTGCTCCACCCAGTTTTTTGAGGACATGTCCTGTTATAAATATTTGATATTAGTGTCATTTGTTTTTAATGTACACTTCGGTAGCATTTTTGCAAACACAACCGAAGGTAAGTGCCGTTTTTAAAGGTAATTATCGATTGAAAAAAGTTTGATGCCAAGCAAGTCTCGTAAGAGGAGTTGCGTAATTGTTGGCACTCACAAAGTTACACAAATTGAAATGATAGTCTAACATGTCTCAGGAAATAGAGCATGTAAAATACTGGAGAGTGCCAATTATCTGTGGTAATACTAGGTCCTGTTGGTTCCCACATATTTTGGATTAAATCATCATCTGTAATTTTTTCTAATCCGGGTTCATATTTATCTATATTCAAGCATTCATTAATATTTATCTGGCATTTGTCAGTTTGTATAACAGTTCAGGTCCTCGATTTTGTAATTTACAAAAATTGTATTATAGAGGATCTTCCTGAAAGTTTAAAGGATGTATGATTACGAGGAGTATGCGGTGCTTGGACTTCTTCGGATTTGCTTCGCTAATGACTGATATCAAATATTTTTGTTGCAGATGATTCAAGGCCTACAGAAATACTAAATCGTGACGGGTTCAAGCTGAATTGCCAAGAGCTGACACCTAATAATCATACCCTTGGACAATGCAGGATCATTAAATTTCTAATGAGAAGTTTGGAACAGGCTCTCGATACATTCAGTAAAAGTAAGAAAATATAAATTAATAATGAAACAATTTGGTGTGACAAGAGTGATTATCATCCTTTCACCTCCATTTCTCCCAAACAGAATCTTATCCCACATCTTTATATAAATTTACAGTAAGTAAGTAAGTTTCTCTCTCATGAGGTTCCATTCTGAGAGCTTGTTCACAAGTCCAATGAAGTTATTTACTGTAATAAACAAAAACCTTAACATCCGACACTGTGCAGCGCTGATGTTAAAATGAATTGCATAGTAAGTGAATAAAATGAAGCTCTATTAAAGAGCACACATACTTGTGAAAGACCATTCGTTAGTATTGTAAACATTACTGAAAGCAAGAGTCCTGCACGCCAAGTGGCAGAGCCATGGACAAATCTTGTGTGCAAAATATTAAATTCCGTTATTATTTTGAATTTCACATTAATTTAAATGACCCGCACTCATTGAATGTAAAGGACTTAACTGTATTTAAAACCAGTTTGGGAATTTTAAGAGTCAATCTGCATGTGTTGTTCTGCAGTAAGTATTTTGGATACAACATACAATGAAACTCTGATAATTTTAATATATATTGTGGGGAATTTTGAACAGGTAAAGGAAGTTCCCTCTTCTATGTTGGATCCCTGATCAAATAAAGTAAAAGACACTCTAGGAACAATACACTAAGCTTGAAGAAAGGTAAAGAGCGGGAATACTTGGGGCAAATTAGTACATGTACAATATTGTAAGCGATCATGATCCTCAGTAATGAAAGGAGGAACAGGATACAAAACATTTTATTACTATTTTAGGTTCCTGGAACTTGATGACTTTGAATTCTGGCAATGAAAACGTTTTTGGCTGGCTGAATGATATGATTGTGAGAAAATTAAACAGGATAAAGGACTTCCTGAATGGATTAAACATAACTCAAGGAATTCCAGGTATATATTTTGTTTGCAAAACAATATTCTATCATTTAATTTTGAAATCAGGGTTTTTAAATGCATCCTCATAAAATTAGCACAACTTTTCAAACTTGATTTCAAAGAAAGTACACTCAGTAGCTTGAAATTATTAACAATTCTTATTTCGAATGTACGTAATTCGCTGGAATTACACTGATGATGACTAGCCGCCACTAATGAGGCCCGTGCGCCCGGGTAATATTAATTATTATTTCATGTGGTTTTTCATGGGTTTTTAATTAAATAATAATATACATATTTTGTTTTAAACCACTTTACTAGTACACATACACAATGCGAACAAGTTACCTTTCTCCCACCCCCTAGTTGTACTCTGCCTCCTCTGATATGCTGCTCTCTCAATATTTAATTTCTTAACCTTATTTATACGTAAGTGTCTGCACATAGGTTAGTTTATATAATACTGTTATGTCATGTGTCCTGAAGAAGGTTGGTCTAGCTAGATGATATGTATTATATTTGTACTAATAAAATGGTTTAAAAATTTTCTATTTTATTCTCAATGAGAAATTAATTGCGGTCATTAAAAATAAAATATGAATACATATTATAATAGTTTCACTTACAATGTAACTCATTTGATACATTTGTAAAGTTAAATATTTAAAGGCTTCATCATCATTGCTAAGTTTGCAACTCCTGGTGGGTCTCAGTTTCCTCAAGAGTTTTCCTCTATTGAATTCTATTTCGGGCCGTTTCTCTCTCATTTTGGATAGGTTCTCTAAGGTAGATATGTCTCTGAGGATATTGTCACTCTACCTTAGCTTAGGCCTTCCCTAGCTACCGCAGCCTATTGGTCATGTAGCAATGACTTTGGTATTTGCTAATCGATCTTCCTTACAGGTTATAAATGTTTTTGTATGTTGGATATTAAAACTTTGAGGTACTGTGATGGCACTTCCTCTTTTTCATGTCTACTTCTGTTGAAGGTTATTGACCATTTATCCTGTACCAGTTGGTCATCAATCTTTAGGAAGACCTCTGGTATCTTCTATCTATCTATCATATCTGTCACTGTGCCCATATGTAGCTTTTATCAGCTTAACCAATTAAGTCTGGGGTAGGTATAATTAAAATTTTTCTTTTCTTGTTGGTTTTGTTTCCGAAACTGTATTATTATTCAGTTTAGAATTGTTAAAATGGCCCTACTAGGGATTTTTAACTGGAAAAGTTCACTATGCAAAGCGTGGCAATTTTTACTGCACTTACATTAGCTTCACCTGTTTGCCTGTTTATTGGGATGGAAATTTATAATCAATGTTTCACCCATTTCACAATGCCCAATCGAGTTGAAATTTTGCACACATGACAATATGTGAATCAATTAATCCATCATAATTCTTAATTAAAGTGATATTGACATTGGTTAATGAGCTCACCAAAAAAATATGGCATTAGTCTCTTACCAAAGTTATTTTGTATGAAATTATGTCCTTCACAAGCGCAGTAGAAAAAAACGAGTTGGAAATTAGTTAATGAGCACACCAAAAATAGCGCTAGTTTCCTACCAAAGTGATTTTGTACACTGGGTAATATTAAAACTAAAAAATTATATTATATGAAAAAATTAAAAAAAAAAAAACATGTTTATTTCAAAATGTGCTCAAAAGTAAAAAATAAATTTTCTGACAAATAATTTTTGCTTTACTCTCCAAAAAAGCGTGGGCACTTTCTCTCCATCTACATATATCCATATCGCAGGCACCACCATTAAGGTGCTTGAAATGCTAATTAATCAGTACACAAGTATTTAACTCACTACACCAACAAACATAAACAAGCAATTATTTATTTATTCGTTTGGTTGTTATTATGACATTATTTTATTTCAATGGTTCCTACATCTAGAAAAAAGCAATTTTACAGGAGAGCTGTTTGAAGTTTGATTTTACATACAAAACAAGTGTACATATTTGTTTGCTTTTATGTCAGTTTTTTCTCTGAAAAAAGTAGAAACATTTTTTTTTTGCAGAGAAGAGTATTTTTTATATATTGGTATAAAAAAGTAAAAAATGCATTTTTGGTAGATGTTTACCTAGGGGCTGTTGGTATTTTGTCACAAAAAGTTCAAAATAAAAGTTATCATAATTTTAATATTCACTTCACTTGACGTAATCACTTGAATAGAGGAGCCAAAATCGGATGGTAAGGTGTAGGTGGCCGCTATGGTAGAGCCATTACCCCCAAAATAATAATTACCTGTTGATATTTGAAATATATCTGCATTGGATACACAAAAACAACTTTAAAAACACAATTGCAAATGTAAAACTTTTGTAATGTTGATTTCAGGTCTAATTGAAAACATGCGAGAATTTGGAGTTCCGTTATCCCAAATGTACACTTTGAATGTGCTGTTGGGTCCAATTTAGATGTAGCAGATCCCACAAGACAACCTCATTAGAACCCTGGCATTCTTTTGGAGAATTGGCTGATGCAATATATGTTGTTCTATTTAGCAAAATGCACATTATTTATGTTCCCTCGATGACTCCGAATTAAAGAGCTTAAAATTCATAAAGCTGAACTAACTGCAATAAACTAATTTAAATCTTAAATATAATGCTTGAATCATTAATTCTTTATTCTTACAACATTGTGTCAAGACATACATAAATTCGCTTAGGCCCGGTTGTTTCAAGTTCGATCAAAGTAAGCGGTCGATTAAAGCATAGATTTTTACGAAAACGGATCGTCTGATTGGTGGAGAACGTAAAAACCTATGCTTTAAAAGAACGCTTACTTTAATCCAATTTGAAACAACCGTCCCTTATTGATTTTTACCTGGATAGAGATAGAAAAAATATGAATGTATGTACCAATTCATAACTCATTTCGGTCAATATTGCGATTAGTGAGTTTTACCTCTAAAGTGAAATAATACACATAATTTTTTACGTTTCTAATTTTTTACATTTTATTATTTTTGTTTTGTATATTTTATATATTGTATTCAAGAATATTTATTTGTTTTTCTATTTAAATCTACAATATCTAAGAAATTAATTGATTTTATATCGTACTACCTGCGCCCGTGCGACTTCGCAAGCGTAGATTTTTAGTAACTTTTAGTAATATTTTATCAATTTGTGTATTTACCTTAACACATTGATATACATATGTCGTCGCGGACTTTTTAATAAAAATTTTTGAGTTCTACAGCTTCTCTTTAGAATGTATTTAAATATCTCTTACTGTTAAGGCAGCGTTCGTAAAGAACGCACCGCTCGATCAATTTTACGTCGAATTTAGTTGTAAAATAGGTCACCACGAAAAGCCCTTTAATTTTAACGGAATAATATATAGCCTATGTCCACCCTGAAAGTCCATTCTAAATATTGGTGAAAGAATTTTTGAAATCGGATGAGTAGTTTCGGAGATTACCTCCTACATCCAAACTTACAAACTTTACATGTAAGTATAGATTTTGTTTTAAAGCTGTTCATCTCGGCTCAGATTCATTGTAGTGAGATGAGTGGCTCATTTTGTCACAAACATGTATTAAGTTCAGGATAAATAATTAATAAATTACCTAGACCATAATATTTGGTTCTTCGATCACCATATTTGGGAATGATTCAAAATATTTTAGGGATTCTGTACCTAATAAATTATAAACCATAATGTTTACATTGCTGGTAAGCTGAAAACTGCATCCAAAATATTCAGATCATTGTAAACTTAGTGTCCAATTTTTTTTTCTAGTAAAACATTGGTCGTAAATATGATTAAAACGATCAATAAAAATTCCAGCTGTTGTAAAAACAAAACGTTTTATTATATTTTCCATAAAAATAATCCATTCACATTGTTTTATTTACACCTCATCGACATGATGAAAATGAAGAAAACATTGCCAAATTAATTTCTTGGTTTATCTCCCATTTTGATCATGTTGCAGAGAGTAGCACAATATTGTTGTCACTGTCACCAGGTTGCGAACAAATCTTTTGTGTACCACGTTTTCATTTACTCGTTTTCCAGATAAAACGCATTAAATAGACAAAACATACATTTAAACATAAAGTATAAATATTCAAAGTAATTTCTACTTGTTTACATATTACTTTGAAACCTTGTTTGGATGTTTTAGAAGCGTTTTATCGAAAGCATATCATTTTTAAAATTTCAACAATTTGTTTACCTTGATTTCATCGATTGGATAGTAGTGGTTTCGTTTCTGAACCCTACAATTCCAATTATCTTGACATTCCAATAAAAATTAACATTGTCTAGTTACTTTTAATTGTAAAAGTTATGATAATCTTTAACCTCCTATGATGGATGGAGTGGATTTACAACCAATAATAATAAAAATAAAGCACCATTAAGCTAAATTCTGGAAAGCAATGTGAAATGAAAAAATGCCAGACTAATTTTGTCAGCTAGGTTTTGGTGACAATTGGACACACAAGATATATATGAACTTCTGACATGAAACTCTCAATGTTGGGCAGCGTCTTCAGAAGGCCAGCTTCTTCATAAGTAGGTAGATGTGCTGGTCTACCTCGAAGCCGTGAAGATTGTTGGCATCTCCTTGGAGTCTCATTAAGAGTCCGCCAAAGCTAACGTACGCGGCCAGTCGTGAAGAGGGTTCAGTGGCTGCTTCGTCACCTTCTATCCTGAAAGTTTAAAGGATCCATTTATATCTTAGATCTGCAACAAATATATAATGTATACCAAGAGTTTCGAAATATTGAGAGTAATATACTATTAACATTCTGCCATGTTAGTGGGTATTTAAACTTTAAGATGTACAGGTGATAAAAACAGAAAGGTTTTTTCATAATCACAATGATTTTTGTCAAAAAAGTAAATTGAGCTTATTTGCGTACACAGAAAAGTATAAAAACAATGGAACTTAGTTAATTTGAAATTTAAGGTACAAAAAAAATCACTATGCAATTGCGAAAGTTGCCAAAACTCATAAAGCTCATGAAAAAAACCCATTAATTTTGTGAAAAACGTCTATATTTTTGCATAGTTCAAGAAATCATTTTGAAAAAGGCATATTTATCATGTTAATATAGATGGTGACATTTCTTTTACTAAAGTACCTGATATTGACATATTTGTTGTTCTCACTTGTGAAAAAAAAAATTTTTTTTTAATTTTGTGAAATTTCAAAAAACTTTGAATAATGTGAGCTAAAATGTATTGATTTATGGCGCAAGGGGCTAAAAACATTATTTTGAATTACAAATTACCTAGGTCTTCGAATTATTGAGGTTGATCTACTGTGAAATTAACATTTTGGGACTTATGGCGGTACATACATTTTTCAAGCTGTCAAAGTGGCGATATGTGTCGGATAGATCATGCTACTTCAATACGAGATCGAGACATGAACAAACGTCGTACCAGATAAACCTTGCAAGAGCGTATTTTTTACGTGTCCTTGTGAGATAGAAAGGTTGCGAGGAAACGAGACAACCATATGGAGTACCGACGTTTAAAATATATGGGAACGCAAGTCATGCTCGCGTACCATTATTAGAATTTTAAATGTTTTAAGTCTAGAATATAAAAAAGCGTATGTATATTTCTCCAATAATTTAGGTGTTGTAAAAAAAAAAAGTAAACAACAATTTTTCTTATATCACTGTTTTTTAATTTAAAACTTTTGTCGAATAAGCAGATTTAGATATTATTTTGACTTCCGACTGAAATGTCAAAACACCTGTGAAAATAATTGAATTTAAATAATTTTTATTTAAAATAAACAAAAAACTACTACAACAATATGTATTGAATTAAAAATAAAATTAAAAACCATTTATCTATATTTTAAAAATTATCTCGTAAATTAATATCTTACTTGACTTTCAAATAACAATGACATCAACACGAATATAGTGAACATAGCGAGTAGTAGCAAGTCAGCAAAAATGACATGCGTCCAATGTTAGGTTATGAGTAGAAATGCAATTTAATACAAAACTAGTTAAAAAAAACATTATTATCTGCGATGAATAGAATGCTTTCGAATATATAATATGATATTATTTTGAACAAAAGTCAAATTTGGCATAAAAACACATTTTAAAGTGATTTTTTTATGAAAAAATGATCGGACTACATGAGTGCGTCCGCCTCTCCCGGCTGGCGCGCGGATTGTGATCTGCAAACTGCGTAATTTTTTGACGCATTTCATACTATAGAATTTTTATTTTTAAATATTAATTAACGTGTTTTTTATAAAAAAATTAGCTTTTTAATAGTGAATGAAGACTCAAAGTGCGAATATAGATACAATATATCGTTTAAAATCATCTTTTTATATGAATAAACAACATTTGAAAATGACCAAAAATCGTAAATATTTAAGCACGTTTGAAAAATGATATCTTTTTTAATATTGAATATTTCTTAATTTCCTACGTACAGATTCTAGATAATTAAGTAAACTTTATATGTATGAAAAAACATATTATGCTTACATACAAATTTTAAACGAATCACACTTTGCCCGGGAACATTAAAAAGGTTTTTTTGCCGCCGCCTGTGGATTAATGCCTATATTTTTCTTAATTATTGTAAATAATGTTCAGTTTATTACTTTTATATAAGAACAAAGGTTCTACCTAAGTTATCGCCTTAAAAAAATTGCAATCTATCATATACATTCTGATATAAATGAATAATAAAAACCCAGATTTTCGTAAAAAAACGCTGAAATATGCATTTGCAGTGAATGTACCGCCCCTTATGGGTTTTAAAAATTTTGAATTATGTCAAATTTCAAATTATCGAGATTTTACTATAGCAGTGATTTCCTCTGAAGACATTTGAGTCGTATATTTCCAGACACCGCTAACTCCAAACCGAATTTACAGCAGGTCAAGTAATTTATGCCTTATTTTGTGAGATGTAATTGCCAACACTTCTAGAGAGTTTGTTTACATTTATAACAAACTTTCGAGAAAAACTAACAGTGTAGGTTAATAACATCTCATACAATAAGGTATAAATTGCTTGACCTGCTGTAAATTATTTTGGTATGGAGTTAGCGGTGTCTGGAAATATACGACTCATTTGAAAGTTCTGTAACTTGAAAGTGCAATGTACATCTGTCTTTAATGGTCTTCTATTCCATTATATTTACCTGTAGATTTTCCCATACATGACATATTCAAAGCTGTCTTGTCTAGTCGCCTCCTTGTCTTCTGGATTCCACTCTCCACCATCCGGGTATCCGTCTTCTCTCAAGGTTGTGGCCAACACCAAGCTGAAGCAATATTTTTAAAGTTAGAAGACTATTCATATATTAATGAGGACTAATCTATAATCGAAGCAGTGAACTTGGGCATGCAGATCTAATTGCTATCACGTCACTACATATAAAACCTAATTATTTAAATAATTATTAAGGATATTGAAGGGTGCTCGTCCACTATGAGATCCTTCGCACAAATGGCAATGCAAATTTCAACAGATGAAATGTGGCGCCAGGAGCAAAAATTGAAATTATACGCAAATATAATGCCTGATTTTATATTTGAGGATTTAAATTAAGCACCATTTTCAAACGGTTTGAATTAAACATTTATTGATAAGAGAGCAGGCAAATACATCATGCATGTTAAACTTCTTGTTAAATTTGGGTCATAATCATGGCACCAAGGGACAATTCAGTTAAAATAATCAGTAAATTCTTCTTAGGTTCTTGACACAAAGACACCAGCCGTAATGATTTAGTGTTTGGCCAAATGAAAATATATCTAGAAACCTTCTGAGCGAGATTCTCAAGCTTAATTTAAGGAGAAGGGTTGTATGAAATAAGTGATATTCTTGTTGTAGTCTGTCCATTTTCTAGATCACCAGATAACTTCTGACCAACGACGTGTACAGAAGTTTTACAAACAAGAATAAATCCTAAGATCTGCACTTGTACATCAAACAATAATCAACTTAAATTTCACTATAAGTTGAAACTCACCGAAATTTATCACCCAGTTCCATTGGATATAGCCAAGAATTGATATCCAATATGAGATCCATTTTGAAAGATTCTGATTCACAATGAAGTCTACTGCATCTATCAAACTTTTGGCCTTCAGGGTCCATGTCTTTTATGTTGAAAATATCTTCGAAGAGGACGCCTGTCATTTTGAGGTTACTTTCAGTAGGCTTACACGAAAACAATTATATATCAAAACGATTGAACGTGACTACAATCTAATGAATAGTTTATTGAAAAATTTTATAAAAATTAACACATTATTTGATCAAACTCAACAAAATTACGAATACGCGTACTCGGAGAGCACTATACTTCAGCACACCGCCAACCATAGATAAAAGATGTCAACAATGTTTTGATTTTAGATATTACCATAGAAAATAATGTACCTAATATGTGGCCTTATCTACACCATATCTACACTAATCCATCATTTATCTATGTATGTCGCGTTCGTATTTTAAGGTTGCCGTTACACAGGTCTGAAAATAGACATTTTGAATTTTTTTTAAAAATGGTAGTGGGTGAATTATATGTACATATTTCGGTATGCTGAACATGCTGAATTCGAGAATACCATCCATTTCGACCCATCACGTAAGAATTTTCTGCAAAGTGGAAATTAAAATATAGGCAAAACCCGCCTTACACTACTTCTGTAGGGAATGTTCAAAAGAAAAAAATCTTTAAATTATACAAATTTTATTAATTTTAAGTCATAAAATATTTTATTTACATTATATACAATTATAAAATCTGCTTTTTTTTTTAGTTTTGAAGCCTCGTTTTGTGCTTTTTCTTTTGTGGGACGTTATATTTACCCTATGCAGCATCCAGCAGTAGTCGCCCATCATATTTGTATCCCATCGACCTTGATACCTTCTCTCCATTTCCTTGATATCTTAGTGAAATCTCTCACCTTGCTCTTCACTAACTGCACCAAGATTTTCCGGGAAGTAATCCAAATGGGAGTTAAAAAAATGGAGTTTTAAACTCATTGAGCATCCCAGATTTTTAAAATTGCACAACATATTTTCTACGATATTTTCAAAGTCCGGGTCCTTCTGATTCCCTAGAAACTTCGTAACTACATCTTTAAAAGAATTCCATGCTGACCTCTCAATATCGTTCATCACATTTTCAAAGTTGTTATCTTTCATCAGCTTACGAATGTCAAGACCAACAAAAACTCCCTCCTTCAGCTTTGCTTCAGACAGACCAGGAAACTTGCTTGAAAGGTATTTAAATGTTTTGCCATCTTTTGGCAATGCCTTCACAAACTGCTTCATCATGCCAAGTTTGATATGGAGCGGTGGTAGAAGGACCTTTTTAGGATCAACCAAAGATTCAAAGTGCACGTTTTTCTCTCCGACCTTCAATATTCTATTCGGCCACACTTTTTGGTTCCAGTGTTTAGCTTTAGCACGACTATCCCATTCACAAAGAAAACAGGGAAATTTTGTGTAACCACCTTGCTGTCCAAGTATCATAGAAATTACTTTAAGATCCCCACAAACTGTCCACTCGAATTCCTTGTACTTTAACTTATCCAAGATCAATGCTAAGTTACCATAAGTTTCCTTCAAATGCACTGAGTGAACAACGGGTATTGATACGCACTTATTCCCGTTGTGAAGTAAAACAGCTTTTATATTTCTTTTCGAGGAATTAATAAACAGTCTCAAATTTTCAGCTATATGTTGAACTTTGAACGTGGACATTAAAACATTAATATCGGAACAATAGACTAGCTCACCATCTTGAGAAAAATAAGGCTCAAAATGTTTTTCTCTATTTCTATACCAAGCAAAAGAAGTTCCAGGTGTCAAAAAATTCTTCTCTTGCAGTCTGGATCCTAGTAACTCAGCATATTGTTTTGGGAGTCCCAAATCTCGGATCAGGTCATTTAATTCAGCTTGAGAAAATTGTTGAGGTCCACTGGAGTCGCTTACTTGAAACTCGTTACTAGAACTTTCTTCTGATTCACTTTCTGGTGATGGAAAATCGTCTAGGCTTTGGGGTGCTTGTGGTGTAGGAATTCCGTGAGGGACTGGGCGGAGTGCCGAATCTATGTTTGGGTAGCAAATTTGTTTTTTATTTTTGGTACTATACCCTTGCACATTGCACGAACAAAAGTAGCAGTCATCGCTGTGGTTTTGAGGCTCTCTCCAAATCATGGGAACACCAAAACGAAAAGATTTAACATTACCTTTTGACCACATACTAAGTCCTTCAACACACCCTGAACAAACTCCACGTGGGGCCCAAGATTTGTCCTGGTCCCCTATCTTCACACCAAAATACACTTTTTTTAACAAAATCAGTAATATTTATTTGTTGTTTTCTCACTACAAATTCACCACAAATATAGCAAAAACTCTCAGAAGAATTTACACAACCTCTTTAAGTCATTTTTGAAATGCACGTTACGAAAGTTGGAACAGAAATAAATAAATGAAAGGGCATGGAAGAACGTGGGCACCTTGGGAATTCCGGTATTTGTGTATATCGGGATTTTCCATACTTACTATGGAAAATCCCCATATATATGATTCAACGCTGACTAATTTTATCGTCATGAGTTACTAAATGTTTTGTTTCAGTCTATAAAACATAACATTATCTTATAATAAGTTGGAATTAATAAAAAATATATATTTCGGCAATAAACCCCGTTTTGCGCCATAAGATAGACAATCCCATAGTATTTTGCGTTTTGCGGAAAAACCTTACGTGATGGAATTTTTTCGATAATTTTCCTGAATTCAGCAACCAAAAATACATGGAAATTAACTCTTATTTCAAAGAAAAAAAATGTCGCAGACCTGTGTTATCGTTAATTAAAAGGTAGGTATTAACCACAATTAATTTTACTCGAAAAGTGTGTAAAACGAGCGCAACAATACACTTGGTGATTTTATTAATAGAATATAATGCGGTGATTTATATTTTTGACTTAAAATCGTGTTACTCTCGTTGTATGTTGTGAGGAACCAGCATAAATAAAGAGCTTAAGATATTTGTAAACTCTTATTTACACAGCTTGCTTCATTTCTCATCGGTGTAATGGCATCCGTATCTGCCAAACAAGAGACCGGAGTTCAGATCGAAGGTAATACGGTTTGCATGTTATGGAACTACGCAAAAAAGTGAAAAATAATAATTCCACTGGATAATAAGTACAAAAAAAATTAAACAACAAAAATTGATAATATATAAAATAATACTGGTATTTTAAGTCGATAATACGTTTGCATATTACCTATTATTAGGTTGTGTTTAACTTATCATATTATAGCGGTTGGTTTGTTTTATTTGTCATTTATCTTTTTGTGTATATTAATTTCATATTCCTTTATATTTAACTGAAAAAATATGCTTACAAGAAAGAAAATAGCCGAAACAAAACAGAAGATAAAATTTTTATTTTTTGAACAGACAATATGGCGTCTTGTCTTATTTTTTAGTTAACACAAGAACGCTATCCAAATTTTATATTCGCTTTACAATGGGTTATACGGAAATTTAAGATAGAGACCACCAGGCCAAGTAAGTAATCAATATCTTATGTTTATTAACTAAATATAATTTAGGTATACAAATCGATAAAATATAAATTAATAGAATAGTAGCACGTAGTTTATTTAATGTTTACCAAATAGTCTGAATATTTTGGGACCCGTTATTGTAAAATAATAATGAAAAATTTTACAATAAATAAAACCATTGCAATCCAATGTAAAATCACTAGAAAACAAAAAAAAACAATTTAAAAGAGTTCAGCATGCAGATAAAAAAAGAATATCGATTACGTTCGTATAGAACAGAAAAAACAGAAAGAAAAATAGTTAGAATAAGTATATAAACACAAAATATACGTTAATACCTACTAATCTTCGTCTACCGGATGCCGAATGAGATTATACGAAATTTCAAAACCATTTGGCCACACGCTAAAAAGATACCGCAACATCTTTATTTCGGTACAGTCCAGTAGACAAAGAGATAAAATAGAAATTAAAAAAGTATCAAAGCTGACGATAAATATGTTGTTGAGAGCTGAAAATAGTCGCGTTCACCTAAATATTCCAGACGGAATAAGATGTGTAAATATCACCACACCTGAGCGCTCCGTTCGAGTTTACACACAAAGAACCTTTCCGCTTGGTACTATTTTACTTATTTACTTTTTAAATTGCTTAGGGCGGTTGTTTTAACTCGGTTAATAGTAATCTTCCGTTTAAACCATCGATTTTTGCGTTTTTCACCAATCAAACAACCCCAAAGATTTCGTACTATTAACTAAGCTATTAACTGATGCAAGCGGGCTTTATCATACTCGTATTTATCAATCGGAAATATATGGAACTTACACCGGAGATTGTTACATATTAGTCACGGCGGAGGAGCTCCGCGGGAATGAATTTGTTGTATTTTTTCAAAAAAATTCAATCAAAATAATACTTTAATATCTACATTAATACGTGTCATTAAAATAATGAATCACCTTATATATAAAAAAATGTATACATACATTTCAGGATCCCAGTAAACAGCATACAATCGAATTAAATATAATTATCGCGTTTTATACAAGCTAACGCGAGCTCTCTGGGGCATAAACAACTGACAACATATGTTGACAATATTAGAACCACGTCGCATTATTACCTAAGTAGGTACTAGTTGGTATTTCTATTGCGTTTCGGGGGCGCCGTGTCCGCGTCCATCATAAGGGCTGATTTATAGTTTATTTATTTGTTTCATTACCCTCCCCTGAGCAGATTATGCACCGCTCTTTAGTGAGCCGCGCCCGATACTCTCCCCCTCCGAGTATTAATAAAAACATTCCACCTGCCCCCTTCTCCGCGATCGCACTCACCCTGGAACACTAGGACAGGGGTGGCAAGGAACACTCCATAGATTAATTTTTTTTTAAATAATACTTTTAATCTGTAATGGAACCTTAACATGTTTCAGACGTTTCAGACAGATATCCATAGATACAAAATGGGTAAAAAACATAAGATTTTGAGTTTATATAACCAGCTGTATCGTCGGGACGCGGATGGAGTGGATGTGCTTAGCAGTTATTTTAACAACATTAAAAAAAGTCCGCATCAATATACAGGGTTATTTGTAAAACATTAATAACCTCGCAGGACTATATTCCTGCCTTGATTATGAGTCGAAAATGTTCAAGCTATTATGACCTGATATCAATAGTTAAGGAGATATGCGACATCAAAGTTTGCATTTTTTTTCATCATAATCATAAAACAGCCGCGTTATATCTACTTCCGTAGAACTCCTTCTCCGTGACATGCAACTTTTTCCGTCATCCAATCGAGCTGAAATTTTGCACGTCGACTTGATATCGGTGACAATACATTGTTACTTACATTTGGGGTCACACATACACACACGCACACAAAGAAAACATGAACTGGTACTATTATAAAATTATTTAAATCACGGACACTAGAATTTATCTCTTTATTCTAAATTGTTTAAAAAAAGCTTATTGTTACTCTGTAAAATGACAAGCAATATAATAATATGGAAACTGAGATCACGCGTATGAAGCATTTATAATGAAAACTATGTTTTTATGGGTTAGTTTATTATTATTATTACTAGCTGTAACCCGTCAAAAACGACGAGGTACTTTTACATACCGGTTCCTAAAGAATAAGTATTTCCTTATATATAGCCGACACCCATGAAATAATAATAACGAATTTTATCAAAATATTAGAACTTTTTTTATATTTCCTCTGCCGGCAGTTGAATGTACTATTCTAAACCCTGGCGATTGGGCGGAACATTAAATGGTTCGCGTCTTTCCTAAGTCCTATATCTATTGTATTTTTGACGTGTAATGCAGGTTCGGCGACAGTAACATCGCTACTGTTACCGCCTTCGGGTTTGCTGGTTCAGGTTTCAAGCCCCATCTCCGGTCGAGTCATTTCGTTTTTTAGCCGTGAATTCAAACTAAATTACGGACGTTACACGAAGCTACGGAGACAGACAGACAGATAGACTGACAGACAACGAAATTATTATGTTTAATTTGCGCTTAATAAAGTAAAGATTAAACTATTATTTTAATAGAACATTTTTAAACGGAAAAAAAATGGCCGCATCATTGCAGTGGAGCTCCTCCGCCGTGACTGAAATGCAACATTCCTCGATCCATGTTTGTCCGAGACGGAAAAGTATAACAAGTACTCATTAAGAAATGAAATATCTAAAGTGTGGCATTCTTTAAGATTTTTTTCTTCAAATTGCTTTCAATATGCTCCATTGTAGATATTTCATTAATTAAACTTAAACACAAGAGCAATGCTCTTAAATAGAGAGGAACTATGAATAACACAATTGTGTAATAAATATTTGTGAACAATAAAAAAAATAATTTCCATGTTCAAGATATATTACACCGCCAGCGCCGCGGCGGTGAAGTTAATATAAAGGATTTAAAAAATAATCCAATTTTTACATAAATTTCAGGCTAATCTATAATCTAATTTGTTTAAATTGTCAAGTAACTATTTTTAGCAAATACGTAAATCAAATTCGAAAACAGTAAAAAATATTGTTATAATAACTTTTTGAATAAAGGACAGAGGACACACCAGCCCTGGAGTATCTCGGGGTTCGAACCTGCGCCCGTCAGCGATTGTTCCTTTCTCCTGCGGGGTCCACAGTGATTTATAATACCAAATAGCAAATATAACACCCTTCCCCTCTCCTGCCTGTGCTGGGTGTAAAGCGTGTCCTTAAGAGAAATTGATTAGCAATTTAAGGGTACCTAACTACTGTCATTTTGGATTCGAGAGATTTTTATTGTAACTTTTACGCGCGCTGAATACAACGTTTCTGTCCCAAATTCATTTTCTGTCTTGAACACCATTTCGTTTATTTTCTAAATCGTAATTAGCTTGTTAGATTAGATTGTCCTCTGTAGAGCTTGAAATGGAAAATCTGAAATGTCATATTTATTTTGATCAAAAATATACAAGTAACAAAAAGTTACAAAATACATGGTGTTTCGAATGCAATTATGGAAGCAAGACTAGCGGTAGATAATGGCGTTCTGGTGCGTATTTTGATGTATGAAAGTGACGCCTGGAATTGTCAAAAAAAGAACGAAAGTAGACTGAATGCGGTCGCTTAGACGTATATGCGAAAAATCTTTGTGTTCTAATTAGAAGTGAATGTAATGCTGTACGTGGAGTAATATATAGAATAAAGAAAGAATCGCTGAGATGGTTTGACCATGTGGAACACATGAGCGAGGAAAGGATGGCAAAAAAATAATTATGAGACGAGTGTTGAAGGCAGCAGAAATGGAGGACGTCCGCGGAAGACCTGACATGACCGGATAAATCAAATATCGGAGGATGTCCCTGTTAGAAGCTTCAACAACCAAAAAGCGTGCAAGAGAAGATGTATGAAAGTGAAAGCAGCAAAAGTGGTGTGCCAGGACAGAAAGGTGTAGCGTTCTATCCTCTCCGGTAAAGAATATTGCGCCTAATTGCACAATATTCTTTACCGATTTTGGTGCTTCATCACATTCGAGTTTAATAGGTCAATCATTAATAAAATGTTGGGTCAATGTTCGGTATGTTAAGGCAAACCGAAAATATGGTTTCTCATATTTATTTCAGCATACGGGGGTTGGGAACACGTGTGCGAACAAATATTTATGTTTATTTATAAGTGTGCGGCCCCACACCCGAATACCGTACAGGGAACACTGCTTACAGCCCGTCTCTGCGAATGAGATGAATCTCAGAGGTTTAGTTAGGTAAATCTTAATACCGTGTTGACATGTTGAGATTGTAATCTGGAGGTAAATCGATACGAGATTGGTAAAAATATACAAACAGAAAGCATTAAATTAACACATTCCGTTTTAACTGATGCTAGGGAGATTCTAACTTACTTCAAACTTCTTTGGTACACAGAGTTGGCTATACTTACTGGGTCAACTATTGAATATTTATAACCCTTGCGCACAAGTACAGTTCTACTGTAACTTTTGAAATAAAACCTTGACGATGACACACGTTACCGTGCCAAAACGTTAGCCTAGGTTTCCACAGGGAAATCATCCACAAGAAACGTGATCCAATCCAAAAAAAGTATAAATAAATAGTAAATAAAAAAATTCAATCCCCTTTATTATTAAAAACCGTAATTTTCAGAGTATAAAAATTAACAGAGATGGTGAACTATAATTACTGTTTAACACATAAGGAAGCAGCACAAGACGGGGAAATATGGAAGAACATTGTCTAGTCTTTGATAACTGAGAGACAAGGGGATGAAGATGATAATGACGATGATGATGAACTAAAGCCGTTCTTTAGAAAAACGGGATTGGGTCGCAGCGGAAGAATGAAGCGTGATTTTACGAAAACATGTGATTTGATTGGTGGAGAATGCAAAATGCGGTGTTCGAATCCTGGTAGCAGCTAAAATACTTTTTCGTTGATTTGATTTTTCCGAATCTCTTTTTCTAATTGATTCATAAATTTGCTTAAAAAGCGCAGAATTTTGTTCTGAAACAGCAACACAATAAAAATGTGTATTTAGAAAATGCACTTACTCCAGATCAAACAACCGGCCCTAAGTAAAAACGCGACTTATCTATTAAAACAATATACTTTTTAAGAATATTAAGTTTGACATTTTCTTAATTGTTTCAAAATTAACAAGCTCGTAGTAATAATATTCGAACCAGCCGTGTACCAAGAAATTTACTTTAGTTCATTTCTATATATTTCGGTGGCCTGTGGTAGTAATTCGTGTAATTTAATTAAAGAATTATTCATACTAAAATTTTAAATAGCACTCCATATTTTCATTTAAAGACACTTAATTAAAAAAATGCCATCTCTGCAAAGCGAACAAAGATGATATTAACATCCTGTGAACATAAAAATGCTTTAGATTCTGCCGCCAAAAGAGCGTTCTCCTCCTCTTGTCGGATAACAGATGAAATGCACCCGAGCCAATCTCTGATTGGCTGAAGCTCGAGAGCAACTCTAGAGCGGGAAGATGGGAGGGTGGAAAGAGGTATTCAGGGGTGTTCCGGCTTCACGGCGCACGCTCGATTAGACGGAAATTACCCTCTTTAAATCATTGCATTCAAAGGTTTGTTTTAAAGCATCTACAACAGTCATGGCGAACCTAGGGCACGCGTATCATAGATGGCACGCACAACACTTTTGCTGGCACGTGAACGATTTAAAGATTTCAATAATAAGTCATGGATATCCAGACTATTCATATATTAAACTAGCTGTAACCCGTCAACAATGATGTACTATTATTATATATTTCGGCCGTCAGCTAAGGCTGTGAGAATAGCGCTTTCCAGAGTAGGGTAGTATCTTAATAACATTAGTGATGGAAATTATTAAATAGAGAATTATAATTTTTTGCTTCTCATATGTCATTATTATATTATACCACATCATTATTTGTGCCATTTAATTAAACTGAAATATTAAAAAAAAACAAGTTTTTATTTTACTCCCTTTCTTTGTAAAATATAACAACAATTAAAGACGAATTAAAACATATAACATAACACTAAACTTACAGTAATTTAATATATTTCTAAAATGTCAGATGTTTTGAGCTTTGATAAGACACTTCATGCTTTGAAGGTTAAATTCTAAAAACATTTGTCAGTCAATTTAGATTTTTGACATTCGTAGTGAAGTACCTATTATGCATACCGACAGAGCAGTAAGGCCGGTTGTCTTAAAGTTGGATTAAAGTAAGCGTTCTTTTAAAAGCATAGATTTAACGTCTCCAACAATTCAGACGATTCGTTTTTCGCCTGAACAAAATCTATGCGTTGGATCGGCCCCCGCTTACGTTTGATCGACCTGAAACACACCGGATCCTAATTCAACAATTGTTAGAAAATATTGCCGCGACGTTATCGGGCCGCCGTAATCAAACTTTTCTAATGATTCCAATTTGAAAAAACCAATAAAATTTCTAAAAATCCGAAATTATACTATAATTATTAATTTTTTTAACGAAAATTTGATATATCTTCTTGATCGTCGCCATAATTAAAATTTATGTACTGTTTACTTTACTTTACTTTATACTTGCCAAGTTTCAGCTCGATTGGATCACGAGAAAAGGGTCAAAAATCGATCCAAAGTTTTTGTTGACGGCAAGCAAGCAGACGCCACGAGTTAATATAATGGGACTAAAAAGATATCTAATTCAGAGTATTTCGTTAAACAAGTAAATAAATCAAAAATTGAAGACAGCTGCGTTAAAGATTAAAACAAATTTCGAACTGCACGTTCTTCAGCTGTTTCTGCGGCTCTTCCTCGTGAATGACGTGATTATTAATTTTAATAATGACCAAATCATGTCGAAAATTATTTAATAACGTGTAGTCATCCACTTTACGTAAATGTTTAAAGTTTAAGAGCTCTAGCTAGTCGGGAAATTAGTGAGAAATCAATCACAAGATTCCATAACAAAAAACAAAGAGAAGTGGATGATCTATCATACTGATTTTGAAAACGGAATGAGATCGGCTATTGGATTCTAGGATCGGACGGACTGACAATACAATTATTAATTGGGGACTTTTCGTGCAAAAATAAATGATTATAGTGTAACACTGTAATTGACATCTGTTATGATTGGAGGTTATGATTGTTTTTTGCTATTGGACTCGGCTGAAGTTCGCCGTGAAAAGTTTCAATGGAGATAAGTTCGTGCGTCTCTAACATACTGCTGATAGTGGATTGCACTTTGACCATTATACATAGGTACATAATTATGTACATGTAAAATAATACGCCCTTTCTCACACACGCAAAAAACGATTTTACATGTGAAATAATTGTTTTGATCAAAAGAACTTTGTGAAAAGTTAAGCTGCGATTTATTTCTGCTAGAGCTTTTGATTTATTTGTGAACTATGAACGTAATTTAATATAAATTGTAGAAGTCTCACGGAGATGAAGCTATTTATATGGGCTGGCTTAAATGATCAATTTACACAGTGCAACGATCACCAATTCCACCAATTAAGCCATCTCATAGAGGTCATAAGCAATGGGCCACCCTATAAAGGCTTCCTTACACGTTTCTCACATAAATAGCTTCGTCTCTGTGAGACTTCTGCATTTTGTCCTAATTAATGTATTCTTAATTTAATTAATAATTATCCCTCTGTGACAAAATCAAGAAATTGTGTTCTCAGAACATACATATTATAGTTAAGAATAACTTGTTTTTTTTTATTAACTTGAAATTATAAAAAAAGTGCATTTAGTTTTATTCATTAATAAAAAAAATGATAAATTCCATTTAATATGGCTATTGGAAATGAAAATGTATAGTTTGTAATTAAAATTTATGTACTATTTACTTTACTTTACTTTATGCATTAATTATATCATATTATGTAACTTATTTCTTCTTATATATATTTATGTACTATATAAAAAAAAAAAAATATATACATATATATAAAAGTGTAACTCCCTCTCCAGACACAAGAGTTAGTCTCTTTTTGGAGAGGTACAATGATAAAAAATTTATGTACCTAAATTTTTTTTATGTATCAAATATGTAAACATATAAGATTTGTATTTAAAAAAAAATTAATAAAAAAAAAATAAAAAAATCGCACGGCACGTAACAATCGATAAATAATATTTGGGAATTTTTGACATGCGCACGTAAAATGGTTCACAATCCCTGATCTAGAACGTGTATGCTAGCTTAACCCGCGCCACAAGGTTATCAAATCATGTTATTGCAAGAAATTTAAATTTCTTAACCTTTACTTTCCGGTGCTGAAAACATTATCTCTAATTATGTGAATATCTCTGTAGATAAATATAATAAATGCATAATTCATATTTTAGTTATTCCTCCGTAATGTATGTATGTATAAAAAATGGTTGCAATTTGTAAGAATTATTACTCATTATCAAGGCAGAAATAGATCCGTAAAGTTTTTGCTACTAGCTACCTATGTGTGTATGAGAAATGCAAAGTCTTTACGTGTTAAGGTCTCCGAAATGTTTACACATGCGGATGATGAAATCAAGCATAGGTGTTGTGCTCAGATGCGATGAGGGACATCAAAAACCTATTGATAATCCGTCTATTAAAAATTAAACAAAATATATCACAAAATCACAGAATATTACGGATTTTAAATGGCGTTTTCGCTAAAATAATCGTGATTAGTGTTCATTATATTCTCACGACGAATGCACTCATAAAGGCAAGTATCCAAAACGACCTTCTTTCTTATCTCTCTTCATTAAAGTGAGATAAAATTATATTCATATGCTTTTTTTCCTTTTCTTAATTCAAATGAATGATATAACAACAAAAACACTATGCAATTGATGAAAATAGAGGCTGAAGGAAAATAAGCATAGTAGGAAATTCGGAAGAATCTCATTACACATATAAAGGATATTGCTGAAAAAATTCCAGTCATAAAAATAGATATCCCATTAGTGACATCTGTGGTTATTTAAGGGGAATGAAAAAGCTTTGGTTGCCGGTCGCGCTAATGTCTTATACGAAACAGGTTGTAAAATTTAAATATATACAATAGTATCAAACCTGAAATATTATCTGTAGGTACATGTACACTATAGTAGGTAAGAAGGTTTGGATGTTATGACACTTGAGTTCGGGGAATTTTGGCAGATATCAGGTAATACAGGTACAAAAATGTGTAAGAAACAGATAATACAATAAAAAAAAGGAATGAAATGAAAGAGGTAATATTGTTAAAAGGTGGCCCGAATAAAATATATAAATTCAGCCTTGTTACTAGTGATGCAACGAATACTTCTTTCACGAATACGAATACGAATAATTCAACAAGGTCATAAATAATACACCGCTGTTCGTTTTTCACTAAGAGATTTATTAATTAAAATTTACCACCGGCAAATTTTTGTTCAAAAAGCACAACATTTCTTTTATCCGTTTGTACATTCCCAGCGGTCGAAAATAAATATCACTTTTTCTCGCTTACGAGAGGTCATGTTATTAGATTTAATTTGAAATTATTTTATAAAAGTTAACACTTTTACACACAACGGAAATAAAATGGAACCAACAATGCGTATTAAAAAACAAAAACTACGTGAAATGAGCACCTAACCTTATTAATAACCCAACGAAACTAGATGAAAGAATTCATGTTATGCTGTGAAACAAGTAACAATTGACAACTTGAGAACTCAACAAATCCATTCATTCAATGTTAGGGGAATCCTCGATAATAGAGTGCGTAGGATACACGGTGCACGGCCAAACCGTACCTAATTTGCGTTGCGTTAAGTTATAAATAGTTTGTGTTTAATATTCGGCGAATACGAATATTTTGTAAATATCTAGTGTTCGGCGAATACGAATATTCGTATTCATATTTGTTGCATTACTACTTGTTACTATAACGTAAAAGACATGATTATTTATCAGGGGCGTGCAGTGGGAATATTACAGCATGACTTTTACGTAACCATATATTTTGAAAAATAATTTAAACCAAACTTTTATCTCATAAAATTCCTATCACATTTTATTTATATTTTTTATTTTTTAATTTTAATATATCATAATATTCTGTCAGATAAATATTTGATTTCTATTTTTTCCAAAATATTTTATGAAAAAGTAATGATTCAATGTTCTCACTGCACACGCCTGTTATTTATAGAGCTTCAATGTGTCTGGCGGAAGAAATGAATATAAATAAGCGTATAGTACCTACTGTTCCGTTAAACATATTAAAAAACCAGGTTTGTTATTTTTACGTTTTACTTAAACATTTTTGTAGACCTCTTTTCATATAAGAAACATTCGAATTAGCATGTGAAAGCCGTGCGTACGAGGCACATTGATTCGTTATGTTGCTGTTTACCCCCGCAAAACACCGACACAATTCGATTGTCGGTTGTCTTTCTTAAATAAAAAGAGGTCTACCTGTGTTATCTCTTATCTGCCAAAATCCCCCGAACTCAAATGTCATAATATCCAAACCTTCTTACCTACAGTGATGTACATCTACAGAAGATATTTCAGGTTTGATATTACGACGTAAGTCTGGCGGTCACTGGCTCAGTCTATAACTATGGAAGGGTTGTGTAGACTAGTTACTAAGGGATGGCAAGGCAGAACATCAATGGAGGCGTAATTTTTGGGACAAGGTTAAAAATCAATACCAGTTTTGAGAGACCTCACATGGTTCTATTTTATTGGACGCCAGTGAGGAAGCCCGCACAATAAATCTTCCTTCTGCTGTATCTGTAAAAAATCACTATCTTAGCAGAAGAAATAACCTTGGTGACCTTATTTATGTGTTTAAATTGTTAATGGCTTATTATGTAGATTGTTCTGAAATAAATTATTAAAAATGAATTAATAAAGATAAATTAAGCGGTCATTCCACATTGCGTCGCAAGGGTTTAATATGTCAATAGCAATCAGCAATATTAAAAGTTTGGCAATATCAAAATAACCAAAAATATATAAGCTGAGTTTTGATAATGGACCTGTGAAACAAGTCATGAGCTTCAGATATTTAGGTCTAGAAATCTGTAGCCATAGCGACCTGCATACAGAAGTCTGAGAGCAAGTTAACAGAGCATCCACCATATCAGGGTGTCTCGAAACTTTGGTCTGGAAAAACAAAAATATGCATATTGAAAGTAAGGTCAAAATATACCTACAAGACATGTGTGCAATGAGAGGCGATTTTGGCGGGATCACGTAGCCAGAATGGACAGCGACAGACTCGTGCATAAAGCAGCGAATGAAGTCCCCTCTAGACGACGCCTACCGGGAAGACCACCGAAGAGATGGAGGGATAGCTGGACCTCGTCATCCCAGGAGGCGTAATTTTCTGTAGCACAGATCAATAGATCTACTAAAAGAAAAAGAAAAAAAGAAGAAATTATGAAAGTCTCAAAGAGGCGAAGTTATTTATATGAGAAACGTGAATGGCAGTCTTTTAATAGGATGGTCCAGGGCTCACAACCTGTATGAGCTGGCTTTAGCGATCAGTCTATGAAGAACGTTGCGTTCAACGTCCATCAATTCCATCATAAGAAAATCCAGCGGTCGTTTAGGGCCTAAATTTCTTTGTCCATAAGTGGTTCGGAATTGTGTTTTGGGTTTCTTCGTTATCTGTGCCTTGCTGGGCTGGTCGTGCCTCTGATGTTACATTGTACGAGTCACTATCTCTTCCCTGAAACAGCGGTGGACACGATCACGATCGATTGATATAAAAACTGCGTTTTAAACCGCATCGTGTGATTGGTTTCATTACGCCATCACGATACCGTTAAAACATCGTTAAACCGTTATTGTCACGAAGGTGTAACGAGCGCGTGCAAAAACGTCAAGGTGACCCGTATAAATACGGCGAGCAAGATTCAAGAGGCGCTTGTGCTACCATCTACCTACGTCCGGTGCCTACCCGCACTGCCCTGACCTTCTGACCAAGTTCGAAGCCACAGCACACCAGGTATTATACATTACAGTAAATATGCTTATATACACTATACATTGTGGATTGGTTTACAGACCTTCACCACGAAACCAAACAATTATCCCTTTACCCTTCTGATGAAAGTTTCTACCATATTTTTAAATAATTCATTCATTATTTCATCAGTAATAACTCAGATAATGCCTTTAAATATTGGGATCATTTCTGCAACACTCAAATAGATCTTATCATTCATACAACCCTAATGAAAAATTCAAGAGCAGTTAAACCTAATAATATGCACGGCCATCGATGTCTCCAAAAAAAAATGTTACGAGTTTTTGTAAACGCACTGTAACTCATACTAATGCAAGTGGCTTTCTTAAAGTGAACCGACTATAACACGGGAATAGGGATGGGAGGGAAAGGGTGAGGAGTTAGGAGTCAAGAGTGGAGGTGGAGAAAGAGAAGATTAGATGTAGCGAGTGATTGGCCAAAGTCAACTCAGTACATGTAATACTTATTTTAAAGGTCAATATCGATGCAATTATTATTGAAAGTGTTGCACGAGCGATATAAAAATGTATTTTGGGTCTGGGATGTTCTATTTCTTGGAATGCGGAAGAACACGTTCTGTCGGCTTCGTCTACAGGGAACATGAAAGGAGATTAAGTCCAGTTGACTGGGACAGTCGAGATATTTCTCAGTGGTTTAAATAATAATATAAAATCAGCACATGCATTAAATTTAATTGTTTGTCTGAATGTTGGTAATAAGGTATGGTATAACTAGCTGGGGTCTAACTTGCAAAACTAATATTAGAAAAATTCAAAATATTCAAAATTCGGCTATAAAATTAATAAATAAAGAAAGTGCTACTAAAGATATACAGGAACTCTTCAAGAAACAAGGCTCTATGCCAATTAATGCTATCTTGTGGTACAAACTAATTACACGATATCATGAAGATGGGACATATAAGCATAAACATAGTACCAGATTTACGGTTAAAGAAGGACTACGAATACCGAAGGTCATAAATAAATATGGACAAAGAACATTAAAATATGTCATACCAAAAATATTTAATAAAATCCCATGTCGTGTCAAAATGGATATTAATAAAAAAGGGCAAAATACAGAATTAATGAATATGTTATTAAATAAAAAAGACTTATTTTGATTTTGGTAATAATTTGTAATTTTTCTTGTATTGTTGTATAGTATTGTAGATTTGTATTTGAGTTTATAAGATCTATTGTAATTAATTAATATGAATGTATTTCTGGTAAATACAATTTATTTATATATATGTATTGATGCACCTACAGACAAATATCAATGTGATGTTTTGTGGGTCTGAGATGTAAAAAAAAAAAAATTAATAAATAAAAAAAAATAAAAAAAAAATAAAAAAAAAGTCATTATTTGTAAACTTTCTAGCATCACTTTATTTGTATCGACTTCTAGTAATTCTTCACGCTTTACTTTGAAGTTTTCCTAATTTTTTATTATTATGTGACATAGGCCCAATCATGCTGAAAATAGACATCACTCATGTCCAGTATTTTCTTATTGATTAATTAATAATGTCACCACAGAATCATTTGTTATTATTGAAGAAGTCATCTAACATTTAGTATGTTTTGTAGATTCAATTTGAAAACCCTTTTTTATATCTAATTCATTCATTCTTACGAACGACAGGAGAGAGTGATGGTTATGAAATAAGGGAGGCGGCACTTTTCAATTCTCGTCTAGAATGAGCTACAAACGGTGCTGATTGGTCTAGTGAAACGTTATGACATCGTCATCTTCATCCCCTTGTCCTAGTAGGGTCGGGGGCCGACAAATTCGACAAGCTTCCATGTTCCCCTGTCTTCCGTTGTTTCTGCATGACTCAACCGGTCTAGACCCATTCTCCACGACTGCAGCTCCGATTCTTGTATCTATTTCACTTTCCTGCCTCCCGTCACTAGAAAACTCCACCCCGAGGTATTTGAATTGTTCGATATTTGAACTTGCTGCAGCTGGGTCCCCTGTGTGCTGATCGAGCGCTGCTCTTGGTTTCATCCTACGATAATACATAACCTCTGTTTTGGCAGTACTTATCTTCATCCCAACTCGAGTGCATTCTTCATTGAAGGAATTAATCCACTCTTGTAGGTTCTCTTGTGTGGGCGCAAGAGTTAACACATTGTGTAAAATGTGATCCAAAAACTAAGACAACACATGGACAGAAAAATTACTCATACATAGGGCCTAAAATATTTACCATATTTAAAACAGACTTCCCGACAATCAGAATATACTCAATTAATAAAATAAAAGCTTTAGCAAACAACTGGCTTACCTCTAAAGGTAAAACAGCAACTGAAAATTTACTTACTGTAATTGCGTAATAATGTCTATAAATAAAAATATTTACCTATATAAATAAATAAATAAATTAAGGAAAATAAAAAATAATCTTAAACAATCTTTAACCATTTTTACATTAAACAATATTCTACACACATTTACACTTGGACTTATGACTCACTCAACCTATCACTAACATTGCACTTGATACTTTGTAGATACATAAATATTACCTTATGAAAACAAATATTATTGACGAATTCAAAAAAAATAAATTATAATTGTGTTCTATAACGCCACTCTGGGACAGGCGCAGCCTAGTAGAGTGGCATAATCCACAAATCTAACAAAAAAAAGGTGTAATCTTATCTTATATTTATATTGTTAAATTATTATTAAGTACCTATATACAGGGTTATTTGTAAAACATTAGTAACCTCGCAGGACTATATTCCTGCCTTCATTATGAGTCGAAAATGTTCAAGCTATTATGACATCAATAGTTAAGGAGATATGCGACATCAAAGTTTGCATTTTTTTTTCAATATTTCTGACTTATTTTTTGTAAAACGTTCGACTATCATTACAGTAACTTATATCGAATATGAAAAATTCATTCCCTTAATTACAAGTCAAATAAAAAAATAAAAACCTTCGAATTCCAATTGGAATTTTTTCAGGGTTTTTATCATTTTATTTAACTTGTATTGAAACAAATGAATTTTTCGTAATCGATACGAGTTTCTGTAATGATAGTCCAACGTTTTACAAAAAATAAGTCAGAAATATTGAAAAAAAATGCAAACTTTGATGTCGCATATCTCCATAACTATTGACATTAGGTCATAATAGTTTAAAACATTTTCGACTCATAATCAAGGCAGGAATATAGTCCTGCAAGGTTATTAATGTTTTACAAATAACCCTGTATTGTAGACAAGGATTTTTTGAAATAAATAAATATACTTCTTCTCCGACAGTCATGCAGTTCTTGTCCATCTTCCTGGTGTTCCTGGTGGTGTTGTTGCTATCGCCGGCTCAAGGCATCCGCATGAGACGGCAAGCAACCACCAAGGAGTACGCGCCGCTGGAGCACGGCGGCTCCGTGCTTATCCCGGATGTAAGTACCTACACTGGTTTCCACTTCTTTCTACGCCATTCTAATGATAATAATGTCAGCAGCGATGACTAGCAAAACCGCCACGTTGACACAAAGTGAGTAGCGAAAATGCCTCTACGCAGTTGCACCAATCAGAAGCCAGCACGCCAAGAAATTTAGATGGACGTTCAGTTTATTTTTTTATTTGTGTTTTTGATACACAGGGTTATTTGGAAAACATTAATAACCTCGCAGGACTATATTCCTTCCTTGATTATGAGTCGAAAATGTTCAAGCTATTATGACCTAATATCAATGGTTATGGAGATACGCGACAACAAAGTTATATTTTTTTTTCAATATTTCTGACTTATTTTTTGTAAAACGTTAGACTGTCATTACAGTAACTTATATCGAATATGAAAAATTCATTCCCTTTAATACAAGTCTAATAAAAAATAATAAACTACAAATTCCAATTGGAAAATTTTCAGGGTTTTTTAACTTGTATTGAAACGAATAAATTTTTCGTAATCGATATAAGTTACTGTAATGATCGTCCAAAGTTTTACAAAAAGTAAGTCAGATATATTTAAAAAAATGCAAACTTCGATGTCCCATATCTCCATAACTATTGGTCATAATAGCTTGAACATTTTCGACTCATAATCAAGGTAGGAGTATAGTCCTGAGAGGTTATTAATGTTTTCCAAATGACCCTGTATATAGCGCTATCTTTGTTTGCTACACACACTTATTAATTTTAATTAATTAAATGCTTTGTATAAACCAGTTGGAGTAACTTTACGTCTACCGGTTTCGACACCATTGTATCTTCGTTGGGACGGACGCATATATCTTCACGACGGCGAACAGTAGGCATCCGTGTTGACGAAGATAAAATGGTGTCGAAACTACTAGACGTAAAGTTACTCCAAGTGGTTTATGCAAAGTTTTTAGTTAATTAAAATTAACAGTTTATTTTTATATATTTATTTGTTATTAACGTCCTTTAGACCTTTTACAAAAAATAAAGTTGGTGTTTACGGGTATGAGCACCAACACAACGAAACAATGTGCCTCGTACGCACGGCTTACACATACTAATTCGATTGTCTAATGTTTAATTCAATATATTTATACAACAAAAATAAAGAAGTATTTACATGGGTATATAGATAACAACACTTTTTAAACCACATCAAATAATTCACACAGAGATCATGAAAACTGTCACATAAAAAAGCGAGATGTCAGTAGCTAGCGAAAAGAAAATATTAAACTCTACTTCTTAAGATTTTTTCAATAGACGAAGTTTAGTGATCTTTCTAAATATATTTTTAAATAAAGTATATTTGAATTTAATTTAGGGTTGCTAAAAAATAATTTTAGATTCATCTGTAATGTGCTTATTGTAAAGTTTATTGTTTTTATCTCGATATGAAATTTTTAATCAAAATATGCCTAGTACGTGCTACAAGGCCAATGCATGTCAGCATGGCCAAAACCGGCTCAATATGAACTTAAAGTTAAATATTACTTTAGTTTAGTTTTGAGGTGTAGGTAAATAAAAAGAAAAATAATAATTATAAAAAATATTAAATGAAATATATTGATGCATTACCAGATTTTATCTTAATAATGTAGTGAAGCAGTACATTTCTTGAAATTAAAAAAAAAATACATTCATGGACGAACTCAATTACAATGCATTCCACATTTTATTTGAGTTACTATGTTAAAGCAATAAACATACGGAAAAATTCAGAATAGAACTTAAGGCTCGGTTGCGCCAGCAGAAGTAAATTTGGTTCGAGTAACATTGACCCGAGTAACTTTTTTTACCCTCAGCTGAGAGTAAACTCGATTTCGGGTTGCATAAACGTCTTTTTTACCACTGTCAAACCAATAATAAGGCTAATAGGGTGCCAAGCGGAATAAACCTCAAATACCGCATTTGTCTATGGAATTTGATTTATTTCAGTTTTTCACCACTGGCAATACGTACTTTTGCGGTTCAAAACCAGTTCAAACAAACCACTTTATTCTATGAAACAAACCAAAAAAACGTCAAACCATCGCTAAAATAACGCGAAATTAAAAGATTCATTTTAATGTTTACAAATTTCAATACGAAAATGACAGCGACAAAATTCAAATGACAAGTACCTATATGGACAAATGTCACACTTTCAAATCAGCTGTGAGAGGACGGCCATTTTTTTTTTACCAACGTTTTTACCTTTACCCACCTATCTTGGAGAGTGAAAAAAAGTTACTCACGTATGTACTTCGGCGAGTTAAATATTTTTACCGCAGATGGCGCAACCCGTTTTAGTAAAAAAAGTTACTCGAGTAACTTTTTTACCTTTACTTTAGATGGCGCAACCGGGCCTAAGTAATAAATGATATTTTTGATTTAATGCACTAAGTATTCAAGGTGCGATGTAAAATTGCACTCGGGGTGCGAAATGCAATCATCGTAACTTTAACAACCAATGAAAGTCGTAACCAATCCAAGTAAGTAACCAAATATTCTATGTTTCAGAAACTTGCCGAACAGCTTCCACCGGTGGCAGAAGAAAGCAAATAAGGTTTGGATCAATTTGATAATTATCTATATATTATTTCAATATCCATATATTATTTCAACACTAATGATATTTAGTGCTTTATTCTTCTATAATTACTATTCGCAGCTCCGATTACTCTATATATTTCACCTTTCTGCCTCCAATCGCTATTAAATTACTGTTCTTAAAAAATTTATACTATTCCTATTCTAATTCTAAAATAATAGTAGTAAAATATACAGGGTATCCCGTATCTGGACGTCAAGCCGAAATCAGGTGATAATAGTTATCAAGTCATAATAGCTATCAGAAAAATATTTAAAAAAAAAAACAGTCGGTTAAAACTGGGCAAAGTATTGTTTTTGAATACTTGGTTTGGTCAAAAAGTGACATTTTCTTCCAAGCTGGAGCAGTTGGCTTTGAATTTTGAACAAAAGTTTACAGAAGCATTATTCAGGATTACATAATAATAATAAAAATGAAGAAAAATAAAGATTTGTAGCAACAGATGTGAAAAGACCGGCATAGGGTGTAGATTTTTTTAAATGCTTATAATTTTTAAAACACATGACTTAAAATATTATGACTTGGCCTATCACCCGATTTCGGCTTGACGTCGAGATACGAGACACCCCGTATATTATTTAATTAAACTTAAGTAGAGAAAATATACTTGTATTCTACCCATTTAAATGATCATTATGAATAATGTTAACGCCAATTCAGTCTTCTCAAGGTTGAAAAATATAATAAAACGTAATGTACCGTGAAACAAAAGCGTGATATTACGCCTGATATTATAACAAGAAGTTGTTACCCTGAGAACAGGGGAAATATTTATAAAAAAAGTTGAACCACGCTACCACGGACCTCGATTTAACAAAGTTCGGATATATCGGATAAAATTTCCACATTTTTAAGAGCATCCCGTAAAGAAGTAGCCAAGAAAAAGTTGTATAATGATAAGAAGTAGTTGAAGATAATATGACATAACAGAAAATGAAATAACAGAAAACAGCATAACGTTGGGATATGAAGATGGGAGGGAAGATAACAAGGAAGAAGAAATAATAGACCCAAAAACAAAATTATCAGTGATGAGATCGCATATCGACGATATTATTACATTTACTGACCAACTACCAGATGTAAGGAATTTAATTTGAATGCACCCATGTTCGTAATTAAATCCTTTATATTAACTTCACCGGCGCGGAGGTCTATTTCTTGAAGTTAAAATTAACAAACTTCCCGTCAATCCAATCGAGCTGAGATTTTGCACTTGCATTTTGACAACGCATTCTTAGATACATTTAGGATCACACATACACACACGTATACAAAAAAATACAAATTTATCTCAGATGTTCCGGCAAGTACCTACTTTCTGGTACGTACTATTCTAAAATTATTTATATCATGCACCGTTGAGAATTTATTTATTTATTTAAAATTGCTACATAACAAATGCTGGTTGTTGTTCTCTAAAAATCCCATCGTTATACAATAATACACATACAAAAGAAACGATTTTCCTGGTTACCTTAAATGTAATATAGTACCAATGTGATTCAAATGAATCTCTCAGCCAAGAAAACTGAAAACTGACACTTCGCATGTAATGGATTTATAATGAAGTCTATGTTTTTATGGATTAATTAAAAAGCACTACTAAATTTATTTCTTTCTTTAGAGTAAGTAGGATTACCAAAAGCAGCGCCTCAAAATGAAACTTAAAACTTCATTGGAAAAATAATTTTATACCATTATACCATGTTTAAATACAATACCACAATTTTCGAAATAAATTTTAATAATTTGCAAGCGTTCTGTCCAAAGTCTATTCATGGTAAAATGGCAAACTAATTGAGCACAAATCAGGTGTCAGCTGTCAATTTGTTTGTCGCTGAAAAAAAATCCTCTTAAAAGTACCCTTTAACCTATATCCAAAACAAATTGTATTTCCAAAATTATTTTATGTATAAAATATTTTTTTAATTTTATGTATAAAATTTATATATACAATTACAAAAATATATTTCCAAAAAACCCAATACAATGGTCGCTATCACACCAATATCTATGCGTTTTTATTTCATTTTAAAGTTAAAATCTGTTAATTTTCGTAATTAAAAAAATGCAATTAACTCATTCTCGAAATTTTCCTAGTCAATTTATTATTGATTATAATTTAATACAAATAATTTTGTTTATTTACAGATTTACTTACTGAAAATCAGGACCACTTCAAGAATTTCAAGCTCGGATGCAATTATATACTAAAATTTAAAGCCACAACCAAATAAAGATGTTCATTTAAAACAATGTATTTTTTTTCATTCTCTAGAATTGAAAAAAAATAAAACACGCGTCCTTGTAATGAATATAAAGGTTGATGCATAATTGTCGGCATTCGTCATACTTGTTACTACAACTACTACACTTTCTACATTAGCCAACTTTTGAGGTCGAATTTCGGAAATGTTGAGTTGAAATCATGAAAAAAAAAACGAGCGAGCCTTACAGTAGTCGCGTATGATGTGTAATATTTGACATCTCACAATTAAAAATATCAATTGAGCTGCAACAGAAATTAACATCAAAATTTAAAAAAGCCTATATATTTATTAATTAGAAAATACAATTAAAGAAAATATATGTGCATTTATTTATTATTGAATTTTGCCGGACTAGGTAGGTACCGTATATCTACATACGCATTTTAATTTAGAAACGTGTTTGGTCAATTATATGTTTTTATTTATTTACAAAGATGGCTGTAGTGTGCCCGCTATATATACATATATACATATATATAATATATATCTATATACTATATACTATATCTATATATATCATAACAATACATATATATGTTCTAATCTCTCGCTATCTCATCTCTCTCTCTCCCTCTATATCTATTCTCTCATATTATATATATATATATACGCTCGCAACTGATACATGAAACATGGCGACGATTTAGGTACACTGAACTGAACTCGAAGTATGACAGCCTTATTGGTGGGAGACTTTCATGTCACCCGCGAACGAGTGCGGCTAGTCCGTAACTTTTGAGGCCTTATTAGCCTTGACAATGGCACGTGATACCGTGTTGAATCGTCGGCCTTGGTCTTCTCACGGAGACCATTTACAGAAAACGCGAGGGAGTCCAGAAGTTACTTTTGTTACATATATATATATATAAATTGTATGAAAATTTGAATACATATTTAAAAATAATCACATAAATTACATAAAATTTGAGAATGTAAATCATTAAGGGTAGTTATTGTTTGCATTAATGTAAATTTTTTTAAAGTATTATTGGATAGTAGTATAAAAAGCGAAAAAGTATTATTCTCTATTAAGTAATGTCCATTGTCCGTCATCAACGTTATCAAGACGCTACGCTAATCTAGATAGCGCTGTTCTAACAGCCTCAACGGGCGGCCGAAATGACGAAATAGCTATTACATAATTAAATACAATCAAAACAAATGGTTATGCCAACTTTCCTATTAACAGTGTCTGCAGTATGCATAATAAAAAGAAATGCACATTAAAAACAACAAACACACAAAACAGACAATAAAAGAAACGTTGCCAGCTACGATAAAAGTATGAAATTATTACATTACATACGGCAGACACACACAAAAACAAGTCGCGGTCAATATGCAAAAGTCGGATGTTTCGGAATACACTAGGCGCGGCTAACGGAAGGGTGCATATTGGTACGGACATTTTTCTTAAGTACAGTTGTTTAAATAAGCGCTAAACACATCCACCCCATCCTCGCCCCGACGACCCAGCTGGTTATTTAATCTGCAAAGTATAATAATAATAATAATAATTGGATAACTTATATAGCGCCGTTTTCGCGAATACTCACCTCAAGGGCGCTTTACACAGAAAAATTATTATCTTACAAAACAACTTGCTGCAAGAAAAGAAAAAACTTATTTACTATTACTTATTCACTAGGTGGCATACAAGAAATGGAATTAAAATTGAGTACTATAATAGTTGGGAGTGCCTGACAGAATTGGGTGTTTTCGCGGAGTGCAAAATAGGAGTGGAAAACATTAGCTAGCGTTGTTGTGGTCAGATTCTATAGGTTTTTATAGGATTGTCTAAATAAATGCGTCTTAAGTTGTTTTTGAACTGTGGTAAGCTGTCTGTTTGTCTCAGTTTATTAGGTAGTTTGTTCCATAACTTTGGTCCAGCCACTGCGAAAGCACGATCACCGAAATTAGTTTTGTGGACGCGATTTACTTCAGCTAATCTATTTGTATTAGATGTTGATGCTGAGCGAAGTGTTAGTTGTCTATTATTTGCGGAGAATGGAATGCAGAAGTCGGTTATGTATTGAGGGGCCATGTTGTGAATAGCCTTAAATATTGTAAGGCAAAGCTTATATTCAATCCTCTCTGGACATCTAAAGGACATAGGGATGGAGTTGTTTTGACCGGTGGCGATCTGGCTGAAATGTGTCAGGGTTCCGGAGACGAGGATTCGGGGCGTGCAGCCAGACAGTAAAAATGTGCTTTCGTCCCAGTTATAATAATTTCGTTTTCTGTCCGTCCATCGTAACTTTTGCGTAACGTCCGTAGCTTCTTTATAGTAAATTTTTTTTAGATTTTTTTTTTCTTCTTTATGGTGAATTTTATTTTTATTATCATTTTTTTACATAAATAAATAAATACTTATTCCTTAGAGACAGACATGTAAAGCTAGTCTTAAATAAATCCCGTGTCTTGTACTGTGTAGTCAGATCATACGCTGTAAACAATACTGAGAATGAAAAACTATCTAAGAGACATTACATTTGTCTCACAAAGACTATTTATACGGAAATGTAGATATGGAAGTCTCTGGGTGTTTATAGGGCTTTCGATCTATCATATGGTTGGTTTAAGTGATCACTTTACACGTACAATGTAACGTTCACGATTCCACCCATCACAAATCACCATATCTAAACATATTTTGGATGTTTTATATATGTTATTTGAGGGGTATAAAAGCAAAGGCAGCAATATTAAAAAAAAATGTTTCGAGTGCAGTCACCGTGGATTACTATTTAGAAATCATTATTCTATTTAGAAACTATTACTATCCCTTCCAAAATCATTATTCCTTTAAATTAATATACTATATTTCTTACAAAATCACGAAATCAGTACATTCTAAATTGGTTCTATTCCCGTATTAGGTATTATCATAACTCATTTACTTTAATATTGTTTGTTTCTAATTTCTTCATTTATTACCACTATTTTACTTAAATATAGTTTATTGATTATTATAATATATTCTCTTAGCTTTCAAATATGCTCTTATCCAATATAGTACTTTATTTACTACGCCTTAAACTGTGAATCTTCGTAATTGGTTTATGCAATGTACACTGAGCCCTAACATTTTAATGGTTGAAACTGTTAAGATTTCTTAATAAAATAAAATTAAAGTAATCCTTGATGACTGCATTCAGAGTTTTATGGATATTGCTGTCTTTGCTTCTATATCCCTCATTTATGTACATTTCACTTTGACTTATGCTAACGCCACCTGTAGTTGAAATTTGTAATCCCGTTAACTATATAGACGAGTACATAGATGTCACCGCTGGCAGAGACAACTGCCCTAACAACTGTACACACTTGTTCATTACTGGCATGCTTATTAGTGGCATGCTCATAAATAAGCATGCCCAAAGCTAACAATCAAACACACATGCTTATTAGTAGCATGCTCTTGTCATAGAATAGAGACGCTCTTGTTCAAAATGGAAACTTTGCAAACTGAAATAGAAAATTCAAGTCAACCAGTAAATCAAAAAAGTTCCCGAGTTTCCATCCGCACATTTTTGATTTTAGTTTTTATAATTTTTATTGTAAGATTTGAATCATTCATGCCTATTATAATAAAGTTTAGTAAACATTATTTCTCACTATATTATTTTTACACAACGGTGACCGAGTATTCCACAGACATTCGTGATTCCTATAATAAGTTACGAAAAGTAATGTTTTATCATCTCCCCAACGCGCCATATTTGTTTCATCTGTCGCGGACTGAGAAGATCGCATCGATAATACTAGTCGCGAAGCCCGCGAATGACATAAGCATGCTCCAAAGATACCCCTTCTCTATGGTGAAGGACAGTGGCATGCTTATAAATCAACCGGCGGTTGATTTTTGAGCATGCCACTAGGTGGCATGCTCAAACACATGCCACTAATAAGCATGCCACTGTCAAAGTCGATACTGCGCATGCTCACGTGCCACTAAAGAAGCATGTGTATCAGACGCCTTATTCTTTTTTACGTAATTGTGTTCTTGGACAATTTGAACCTACTTAAAAATATTTATATCGTTTGGTCACATGGTTCGGTACCTAAAAGCATCCGTAATAATAATTTAACACGAGTGCTTGTAATAATAATAAATATGTCCCCGTTAAAGCGGTGCGGGACAAAGCGCCCTCTGTGAGCGCTTCCCCAATCGGGGCGACAGCGAATCTTTCAAACATTCTTGGTTTTTAATCTGATCCCAACAGGGTGCTTATAAATTAATTACACTTGGTCCAACCTACCCCTCCTCTCTACAGGGGGGTTCGAAAACATACTGCTTATCAAAGTTTTATTTTCATCTAAACGTAGTAAATGGAGAACGCTTAAATCGATGAAAAATCAGTAATTTCAAACCCTTATTCACTTTTCACATGAAACAAAAATCGCCCAACTTAAAAATATCTCAAACAAAACAAAACGAATCAATTTTTGATTTGTTGGTGTGGTGGATATGACTCTCGCCCAGTGATCCAGTGGTCGGTGGTTCGAGCCCCATTCCAGGAGTCCTATTTCCAAAGCACAAGTGTTTTGAAAATATGAAATGAAAATAGTAAGAATATTGATGCGACACAAATGTTTGCATCTCTATTGAAAAAATAAAATTTGCATCTTTGTTAAAAAAATAAAAATAAATCTATCGAAAAATTCGGATAACGCAAACTAACTAGTGCTTTAGTTTTCAGGCATTTTTTTAAAACTAACTAAAGCCAATATATTTAATAACCAGATAAATTTTATCTATAGCCCGTTACTTGATATATTCTCCATTTTGGCGTCCACTTCTCAATTACCCCTACATAACGTTGCCACGCCCCCGTTCAAAAATTTATTTATTTGCTGGAATAAGTACCTAATGGATAGTCATTTGCGTCCGTCCTGATGAAGATACAGTGGTATCGAAACCGGTAGACGTAGAGTTACTAGTTAACTGGTTAATACAAAGTTATTTAATTAATAAAAATTAATAATAATGTCCAATCACAAAGTTAATGCTATAAAGCATCAATATCAATTTTTTTGTTGGGTTGTTGAAGCTACCCCCTTTAATAATACAGTTAAGTTCTTTATTGCAAATCGAATATGTTATATTTTATTTCTAAATAAGTGAATATCCTTCTTTTCTGTCTTGGGGTGGGTGCACGGGGGAAACTCGCATCTCAGTCAAGGTGGAGGAGCTCCGGGGGAATGGATACGAAGCGACAATTTTTTTCAAAAATTTTCAATAAAATTATTTCTACCTACCTCGATAAGTGCCAATAAAAATATTTTATCACATCCTTGTAGTAAATAAATCACCCAATTTCTATGGAAATTTCTGGCTCACAGGTAGGTATAGATGAAAATCAAAAATAAAATGTCAGTCATACTTGACGGGTTACATACAACTCGTTCCTTTAAAGTACCGCTAAGGCCCGGTTGTTTCGAGTTGGATCGAAGTAAGCGTTCGTTTAAAGCGTAGATTTTTGCGTTCTCCACAAATCAGACGAACCATTTTCGTAAATATCTACGCTTTAAACGAACGCTTACTTTAATCCGACTCGAAACAACCGGCCCATAGACTGCTCAAACTAATAAATAAAATTAAAATAAACACCGTCATGATCGACTTGTCTACATAAAAAAATAAGGGTTTGCGACTGTCGCGTCGCCCTGTAGGTGAGCGCCACTCGACCTTGCCTTTGACAAACATAGGAATGCAATAAAAAGCGGGGAAGGGGAGACGATGGAGCGTCAGCGGTGTGTAATAATTATTATCGTCGTTCTGTTTATTCACAGTTGCAACATGCGCGCGCAGCCGGCCGGCGAATTAATAAACATTCCGCCAGGTCCCGGGTCCCGGGGGGGGATCAAAGGCCCGCGCTGACAAGTGTAGGCGCTGCTAACAATGCGATACTTATTGTAGGGGGCCCTCGCTGCCACTTGAGGGCGCCTCATCTCTCGTCCCTCTGGGGTGATTGTGCGGACGGCGATCAATGAAGCATTACCAAACAACATCGATGAGTCTTTCATTTTATGTTTATTTCATTTTCTTTCCTTTCCTTTCACTCCCTCACCACACACAAGAATCATAATTCCTTTTGGTGAGGTATATACGTACAAAAAAATTTAATAGTTAACATTTTCTAGGTATCATTGTAATAAAATATTATATACAGGGTTATTTGTAAAACATTAATAACCTCGCAGGGATATATTCCTGCCTTGATTATGAGTCGAAAATGTTCCAGCTATTATGACCTAATATCAATAGTTAAGGAGATATGCGACATCAAAATTAGCTTTTCTTTTTCAATATTTCTGATTTATTTTTTGTAGAACGTTGGACTATCATTACAGTAACTCATATCGATTACGAAAAATTCAAGTTAAATAAAATGATAAAAACCCTGAAAAAATTCCAATTGGAATGTTTTCCAATTGGAATTCAAGGGTATTTATTTTTTTATTTAACTTGTATTAAAGAGAATGAATTTTTCATACTCGATATAAGTTACTGTAATGGTAGTCCAACGTTTTACAAAAAATAAGCCAGAAATATTGAAAAAAAAATGCAAACATTGATGTCGCATATCTCCTTAACTATTGATATTAGGTCATAATAGCTTGAACATTTACGACTCATAATCAAGACAGGAATATAGTCCTGCGAGGTTATTAATGTTTTCCAAATAATCCTGTATACATACAAAAAAAATGGAATTGTTCACATTTTCTAGGTATCATTGTAATAAATATTATATATATTATCAAATAAATAAATTTAAAAAAAAAACATTTCATTTCATTTCAATAAAGTCTTAGTTAACTTAGTAAAAACCTTTTTTTTACATTAGGAAAGCGGTGAATAATAAAGCACTTTATTAAAGAACCAAATAAATTTTCCATACAGCCCTTTGTTCAATTTAACATTCAGAAAAGATTTGGTAACACCCACTTTAGACCCCGTCCCCTCTCACTCTCTATCCCGTTAGATTCCTGATTGTTCTGTAGGATAGTTAGTGCATGCTTGTCTATGACCACGCGTGTGATAAATATTGGTGAAAGTTTAACAATACTATGGTTGTGGTGTATAGTGTTGTGAATATAGTAGTGTAGTGTTGGTCCTGACGAAGAGACGGGTACGTCTCCAAACCGGTAGACCTTTAATCTGGTAGTGGTTTTTACTAAGTTAACTAACACTGTGTTATAATGTCTAACCACAAAGTTAATGCTTTAAATATAAATAATATCATTTCATTTCACTTTATTTTATTTTTTATTTACTATATATTTATTTGATCATCCCATAGGAAGACATAAATACATGGTAAAAAAAGAATGCGGCTCGTGCATCATTTAACTAAGTGAAAAACTTAGAGTATATACAATTGTATATTGGATTGTATATACTCTAAGGTGAAAAATCTGAATCAATGATGATATCAATCCGAAACTCAGACAAATGTTGACCAAATGTTACATGGTGTCGGTTCTACTCTACGGTGCTGAAGCATAGATCCTCAGGGTTGGGACTATACACCCGGATGTGGACATGGAACGACATGATAAATAACACTGAAGTTGTTTACAACAATAAAGCTCCGTAATAAATCGTATTTTGGTCATAAGGAAGGGAAAAATATACCTACTTCAGTTGGTTGTCGAGCGAAGATTAAAGCGTACTCTATATATTCGGAATTACAAATATCCATTGAATTCAAAAGATTATTAAAGCGTATTCTATATATTCGGAATTACAAATATCCATTGAATTCAAAAGATTATTAAAGCGTACTCTATATATTCGGAATTACAAATATCCATTGAATTCAAAAGATTATTAAAGCGTACTCTATATATTCGGAATTACAAATATCCATTGAATTCAAAAGATTATTAAAGTTTAGAAGATTTCCTGTTATTGGTGGGATAGGTTGAAAGAAAAAAGAAGTAGCTCTGTCTGATAGATCTGAAGAAGACGTGGGAAGAAAGCAAGCTGGTGACTTCAATATTATGAATGGGGATGGATAGGGAACTACTGTCAGCTGAAGGGAGCGAAGGGCCATGATTGGGATGGAAACT
>JADDOH010011103.1:0-54899 GCA_016648135.1 Agrypnia vestita | reverse complement strand
TTTAGAATTCGATTGGCTGCAAATTTCGCAAAGGATTACTTCATTTGTTTTGCTGCGATAATAAAAAATTTCTCGATTTTCATTTCAGTTTCAAATTTCAAAGAAAGCCATTCAAGTTAGAATTCCTCGCAACTATTTTGTTTTGTTAGGAAAAAATTTTTGTTTGGTCTGGTGATTTTTGAAATGCGCGCTGGCTTGTGATAACTGCGCGGGACTGTCAAAACTGCTGCGCGGCCGCGCACGCGTGCAGCTTAGAGGGAGCGTTGGTTGCCATTACTTACCAAATGAGAATCCAACGTTTATCAGAAGATAAGAAAAAAATTGCAAAAAAGAAACGCGCAAATTTTGAAGTCGCTTATCTACATTACTATTGACACTATGACATTGTTGTTAGGACATTTTCGTTTCATACTTAATTGACGCAGAAATCTAAGTGTAAAGTATTGTAACGTGATAACGTGTAACGATTGAATTTGGAGAAATTACGCACAATCGGAATCCCTCGTAATATGTTCAAGACAACAACCCTATGGAACGCTCTACAACACTCCAGAACAGTCTTGAAGTGATGAGAACATTCTCGCAAAAACTAGAAGTTCACCGGCGTGACATTAACCAGCGATAATACAGCATTACCAACGTGCGTGTAATATCAGCGACAACAAATCAAGCGAAGTACCTAACTGACGTTGAAAGTAAGTGCAACCTCTTACGTGCGAATGGACGTGAATTCTCTGTGAACTAGTATGGGAATATTCTGTCAAGCAATAATAAAGTGTTTGATTACTAGTGATTGATTACGAAATAGTATGAATTTGTGAATTTATTAAAATGATTAATGCGAATGGACGTGAATTCTCTGTGAACTAGTGTGGGAATATTCTGTCAAGCAATAATAAAGTGTTTGATTACCAGTGATTGATTACGAAATAGTATGAATTTGTGAATTTATTAAAATGATTAATAAATCGTTAATTAATTTCCAGTGTTCTCATTTGCCTCCCACAGCCATGTCCCTTGATAATATTTTGGACCAACTCTGTTATACCCTGTAGGTAGATGTATGTCCATAATATATACATATTATGAATATGTAAGGTTGTTTGGAAAGTAATTTAGTTTTTTTTTTCAAAAAATGAGTATTTAATTTTTCACGCTAACTTCACACTTAAACCGCATAATTATTATATATTTTGACAGCTGATGTAGCAAGGTTTGTTGTGATTTTTTTTTTTTTTTTGATTCTGTGCAAAGGTTTTTTTTGGTGCCATATCAAATATGGAGAGTCGAAAGCAGCAATATTGGCATATTTTACTCTAGAAAAGGTAAAAATGCTGTTCAAGCAGAAAAAAAATTCGATTTGTATGGAGAAGATGTATTGACAGACCGCCAGTGCCAAAACTGGTCTGCAAAATTTCGTTCTGGAAATTTTGATGTTGAAGAAGCACGTTCTGGAAGGCCGATTGAAGCTGATGAAGACAAAATAAAAGCGTTGATTGATGCAAACTGCCGAATAACAACTCGAGAGATCGCTGAGATGTTAAATTTATCGAATTCAACTGTTCATGATCACTTAAAACACCTTGGTTTAGTTTCAAAACTGGCTCCACACGTTCTTACAGAGAGAAATTTAATGCGTTGCCTTGGCGTCTGTGATTTGCTTCTGAAACGTCAAGAAAATAATCAATTTTTGAAGCGAATCATCACTGAGGATGAGAAATGGTTTACAACAATGTTAGACACAAAAGATCATGGGGTAAAAAAGACGAACCGTCTCAAAGCACTTCAAAGCAGAAATTCATCATAAAAAAGTGATGCTGTCTGTTTGGCGGGATTTCAAGGAATAGTTTTATTAGAAACACAAATCACTTTGTTTTCACCACTTTCTTAGATTAAACAATCTACATGTTTCGGGAACAATGTTCCCTACTTCAGGATTATTGTGTACTAAAAATTTTTCAAAAGTTAAACCAAGCAAATGTGTTACGGTGAAGGGGTGGGTGAGGGGGTAGGTGAGGGGAGGGGGGGGTTCGAGGTATTAATTATTATGGGTCATCTGGAGAATATGGAATGTTAAGTGGAAAAATATTCAAAATAGGATTATGCAAAAATTTTGTCTGTGTATTTATTATGTATGATGATTTATCATGTAGATTGTTTAATCTAATAAAGTGGTGAAAACAAGGTGATTTGTGTTTTATTTTAATAATAATGTCACCACAAAGTTCAAGCCTTCATACCGAAGAAAAAATATTCTTCGAATAGTTTTATAAGAGCTTCTACAGGACAATACCGCGATTAATTGTGAAGTGTAATGTCTTCAACTGGACAGATTGAATGATTCACTTAAAATTCACAGGATAGAATTGATCAATAGAAAAGGTATAGTGTTCCACTAAGATAATGCGAGACCTCATATAAGTTTAGTTACTCGTCAAAAACTTTTACAGCTTGAATGGGATGTGCTACCGCACCCTCCATATTCTTCAGATCTGGCACCTTCTGATTATTACTTGTTTCGGTCTCAACAATTTTTTTTAGACGGCGAAACCTTTACTTCAGGTGAAGACGTTAAAAATGCCTTAGATCAGTTTTTTGCCAGCAAAGATCAGAAATGGCAAAATTTATTGGATCAAAATAGTGAATATATAATCAAATAAAATATTTATACACTATAAAAAAAATCGTCTTTCATTTTTACCAACAAAAAGGAAATTACTTTGCGAACAACCCAATACATATTTATGTAATATTTTGTCAGCAAACGGTTAGTATTAACATTTCAATAATAATATCAATCTGTAATTTTTTTGTATTGGCACATTAATTTTTATAGTACACGCATTTTGATTTTGAAAATAAATTCATTGATAATATTGATCGGTTTGACGCTCTTAATGATCAATATATTTATTTATTTAACTGATTGAACGAGATTTATTCTCGTTTATCTCCATAACTATTGATATGATATTAAGACATTTTTGCTAGAACATTTTCGACTCGTAATATTAAGGAATCTACATGTAAAATATTGCGAACCAGCTCTGTTACATCCTGTATATTTCTAGGCTCTAGGTCAAGATGTACCCTAGCTAAATAGTATGATGTAGGCAAAACTAACAATAAATCTTGATGCTTTCAGATAACCTTAATCAGCTGTTTCCCGTCAGAGAAGCCAGCGTACAGAGAGGTCAGCGTGCCAGAACTTTTGGATTTCAAAGGTAAATCATTTATAAGCTTTCTGTAATGACACATCGCCGTTGCCTAAAACATTTTCGGAATTCGACAACCACACAATTGAAATTCTTTCGACAGTCACAAATTAAAACTACTCCACTCAGTTCCTCGTGAAAAATGGATAATAACAAACAATCATTGAAATCTTATCTAAATTAATTTAATTCTGAGAAGACACTTATAAATAATATCACATTTCAACAGACTGTAGACTAGACTCGTTTCCGTTAATGACCAAAAAACCTCCCCGGCTACGCGGCTACCAACTACGCGATTCCCTGCACCACCCGAATAGATTGACAAAATTCTGTATTTAAGTTAGTCATTAATTGTACTCGATGATGACAAGTCCTCCTCATCATCATGAGAAGTACTTGTTATCTCTTAAATACAAGTATAGTAGTAATAAATAACTCAAATATTGTATGGGTAGTAGGTACAAATTTTTTTTTTTAAATTAATCTCACGGCAAACCTGACTTCTAGAGCTCCTGAAACGATTCGATAAAGATCGAACGTTCACGATCATCAAATTCAATCTGTCAATATTTATGCCGTATTTTTATAATTACTATTATTTTATTATATTATTACTTTCAATCCCGCTTTTGATTTAATTTTCTTTCTCTCATTAATTCGAGAAATTATACAAATCCGTCACTACTGTACACGGTGATTCCGACTCTAATGGACCAAAAAATGTTCCCAAAGCAAGTAGCCGGTATCAAGCAGAAAATCAGGGCTAAAAACGAAGGAAATCTGTAAGGGATAATAAATGGGAACGATATTGCGTGGACTGTGTATGATACGGGAAAAAACGGGAAATTCGACCTGCCTTTCGCAATCTTCTTCTTCTTCTAATGAGAAGAGATCAGAATCGATGAATTAGCGACATTATTTTCAACTCCCAATACTTCCGACGTATGGAAGCGGACGGTAAATTATATTTATATGGAACAATCATCTGATGGTGACAAGAATATTTGCGGAAGTGGCGGTCAATACTTTGTGGTAATTTAAGTTCGAGTGATAAAAAACGGTCTCACTAGTCGAGCTGTTGCTTTTAAACTGAGTTATTGGGTAGAAGAAAGAGAGGACCAATGGACATGGATTCGCGAATAAAACCCGAAACAAACTTTAAGTAGTGAATACTGAACGCGCGGCTTAAAGTCTTCGGCCAGATTATTTAAAAAAATATATATATTTAGCCAAGATTCAAACCACTTTATTCAATAAAACACCGAGTCCTATGTTGCGCTACATTACGTAATTAATTGAATCATTTTCGACATTTTTATTTTATTTATTTATTTACTTTTACAACAGATAGGTCAAGTATACATTAACAGAATATATAGTTTAAAGAAAAAAAATAACATGTACACATAATAATGACAAAAAGTGGAAAGAAAATACTTAAAATACAGATAAAAATATATAAAGATAAATATAATATAAAGTTAAAAGCGAGTATATAAAAAGCAGAATCATAAGAAAAACATAATACAATAGAAATTCAAAAACAAAAAAAAGTAATAATGTAGAGTGAAAAGGTATAGCACAAGCTTTGAAAGTCATAATATAATGAAAAATATACATACAAATACATAAAAATTATTTAAGTCCAATTCGACAAATAATCTCTCAATACACCTTTTAATATATGTTTGAATAATATAAAGTTATTGGCAAAGACGTCCAGTTGCTCGTATCTGTATGCTAGTCTAGGAAGTCTTTGCAGTGGGGAATGGAAAATTGGTTTTACGTAAATACTGGTCGTGGCCACAGTACGACATATTATTTGTAACCATTCACGATTCCACCCATTATTCATATATCGGTCATGTAACGCTTTAGATTTTAATTGCTCGATGTGATTCTTAATTTTTTTTTATGATTTATGAGCGCATTTCCTCCTTTCAGATGACAAGATAGTGAACTTTGACATGGGCAAACAAAACAACTTACCCTTGATGCTTAAATTGAATACTTGGCTGCCGATGATGCTGAAGGAAGCTCTGAAGAACACCGCTGTCAAGGAGCTGCTCAACGACAAGACGGAGAAGTTTGATTCGGTCGTTGTGGAATACTTTTTAAACGAAGCGTTGTTTGGGTGAGTTCTTAAATCTTCAAAAACTTTTTCACAAGTTGAAAACTCGTTGAAAAATTAAATCTTAAATGTATTTATTGTTAGGACCAAAAACATATATCTTGCATTAAATACGTTTCCTTGAAAAAACGAACGAGAAAACGAGAAAACGGTAAAATATAATTTTATGCGTACAATTTTACAAAGGAAGCTTTCTTTTCATTTAAGGGGGAATACGTACCTACGAAGCGCGAAAAAATACCATTTTTGTGATTTTTTATAAAGAAACCTGTATGAATTATGGTATCGGTATCATGGCAACAAAGGGATGCCACTACTATTGGCCACAACTTTGTTCTTTTTTTTAATTTTTGCTTGAAATTTTCACGAGACATTATTAAGCCCTCAATTTACAAGTAAATGCAAAAAATTAAAAATCGTTTTTTTCGAAATGTCTAGGTAGGTATTCCCCCCTTAATAATCAATTTGAGTCTAGCTAGCGAACAAGGGATGATTTCTCAGAACCACGTTCAAACTTCTCATCAATTCTCAGCTACCAATTTAATGGATTGCATTTCAACATGTGTTTATTCAATATTATTTGGACAAAAGCACAAATCTTTTTTGATATGACAAGAGATGTAAAATGAGTATATAATAATAATCTTACAATAAAATGTGATGCGAAAACGATACTGGGTTAATCCTGCAAAAGCCTCGCCGCCCACTTTGAAAGCCAAAATGCACAAAAAAGTGATGCTTTGTGTTCTATACCATAACCAATAATTATAGGTGAACGGTTACTGCGAACAATTGACAAAACTACACACTGCACTTAAAAAAGATAGACATTGACGACCAGAAAAGCGGTAGTTTTTCATTAAGACAACGCACGACTACGTGTGATGATGGTAACCCAATGCGAGGTCGAGGAATGGAATTTAGATGTTATTAAGCACCCACCTTATTCACCAAATCCAAAAAATATTTAAAATAGCACAAGTTAAACATCCCTTGATTTATTTTTTTTCATGAAAATCAAAGAAATTTCTCTTCAATGAAATAAATATGCTCGTAGAAAGGTGGGAGACAATATAACAGCCGTTCGAAATTATACGGGCGAATAACAAAAAAAACAATAAAACCAAACAATAAAAATGATCGGAGGTCATTGAGAGTTCATTGTATTAGGACTGCATAATATGAAAGTAGGTATTTCAAAATTAAACTGAAGAAATTGATAATATAAAACGTAAAATAAAATAAAACTGGAAAATTTGCGAATCCGTTTGCATCCGTTGCGTTCATGAAATATTGTTTGGACGTGCTTAGATTCAGTGTTTACTTTTATTCAAGCGGACTGGCATCTGAGCACATTGTACGATTAATTTTTGGGCCGAATTTAACTTGAACGTGAACGCGCCAGGCACGCTGGCGAAATCGAAGTGATTATATTGACGTCCCTGAATTATGAATAATGTTGTTTTTATTGTTTTTTTCAGCCTGGGTGTGAAGTATAACTGCCCACTCTTGGTCGTGTCTCCATCGTCGCTGATGCACTGGCTGGCCCGCGCCACGGGCAACCCCGTCTCGCCGGCCACCGTCCCCAACGTGTTCCTCAGCTACACGGGCAGGATGAACTTCGTGGAGAGGCTGACCAACACAGCCATGGCCATCGTGATGGAACTGATGGAGAAGTCAGTATCTTTCCATATATTTTTTTGATATCCAGACTGCCAAAAGGTTGTTTTCGCGAAAAAATACACGGAATATTCGTTACTCTCCAAAAATCTTATTTTAATCATTATTATTAATTTTATCTCTGTCTGTATTTGAATTTGGTCTCACTTATTTTTCAAACGCCTGTTGAGTACTCTCTTAATTATTTTCGCTGGTATTTGGTCAGCCACGCTGATTCGCCGCTATCGCTTTTTTATGTAATCGCTGTAACGTCACAACAAAAAACAGTGTTTTAGTCATTTCACGAAGCTGACAGATTTTACTAGGCCTCTGTAGTAATTTCCATTTTAATATAAATGGTGTACTTACTTACTTACCATCACGCCGTTTCCCCGTGGGGGTAGGCAGAGAGGATAGAGCGCCACAATCACAATCTTCACATACAACTCTCACCTCATCCACATTCATGCATGCAATCTCGCCGGTTGTTGAGGCTTCTAACGGGACCATCTTCCAGTATCTGGTTGATCTGGTCATGCCACGACTTCCGCGGTCGCCCTCTCTTTCTGGCGCCATCAATGTAAAAGAGTGCTGTAAAATTCTTGATTCTACCGTCTCCTGACAAAATTATTTCATTTGATTAATTCCTATATATATTATCTCTGTAAAATTAATTCTTAATATTAGAAGATTAATATTATATTATATAATGAACACATATTAGAATTCAGAATTTTCATATATTATTCGAATTCTTATTGTAGGAGAATTCTCCTACAATAGTAACAGATTAACATCACAAGTGATATTGTTCAACAAAGCTCTTCTAACAGGCATACCTAACCATCGGCAGGTTGGTCCTGTATATTGGAATGTGAAACAATGGATACTGACGCCATCTTAGGTATTAATACACTTAATGCTTATGTACACTCTCATTGGCTCCTTCGCGTCAATACATACACCGAATACTCTTTCACTCTATAACCTGCTACCATCTTCCCTAAAGTGGTGGCCCCGACGTGATATGTTTTTCGATTTCGAAAGCCGTGGTAGGTACATCCGGCAAAATTAAAAAATTTCGCAAATTTTTTAAAATCTTCTGTGGCCATCGTTCATTTCAATCTGAAATTAATTCCGTTGACTTTTGACCAAAGAGATAAATACAGAATTCATGAATGCACCCAATAGGTTCGTAATTTCCCCGACCCAGAGGAACATCTACAAAACCTATTTCCCCGAAGAAGCGGCCAGGGTAGACTTTGAAGCGATGAAGAAGAAGATAGCGCTGGTCCTCGTCAACAGCCATCCGTCCTTTGGAGTGGCCAGGCCGCTGCTGCCCAACACTATTGAAATCGGAGGGTACCACATTGCTGAAGCTAAACCCCTGCCCGAAGTAAGTTTAGCTTAAGTGTGCCTTATTGTCTTGGGGTGCCACGACTTGGCTCATAGCAGAAAAATCAGAAAGACTTTTAGCCAATGTGCAAAAGTGAAGACGATTTATGAAGAACGTAAAACCAGATAAATTGAGAGTCCTATTTTCTATATAAACATCGGGTGTCATTATTCAGTCGTTTTTAAATACCTTTTAAATCAAAAAATTTTAGTGAATTTTCTTTTTATTGATGGTTTATTAAACTCTTAAAAACTCATTATGAAACATATGTACCTAACGCCGCAAGAAATTGTTGCGATTATTTAAACATTTTATCGAAATCCGTTTGAAATCTTTGGCTTTCGTGTGTCTTCTTTACGTACAAGTTAAATTGCAAATAAAATCTGTGGGCATGCAAAGGAGGTCCGCTCGATCGAGGGACGACCCGCGGGTACGAGGGCACGAGATGATTTAATTACCGATCCCAGGAACAACTCCCTACTCTCGATGGCGGCGCTTATGTAAGTCATCATATGTGGAGACAAAGTATGAGGAAACAGTCTGGAAAGATAAGCCAAAATTGGATCTGCTGCGTAGGCGCGAAACTCAAAATCTACAATATAAAAATTTGGAGATATTATTTGACAACCTGGTTCACCTGATTTAACTGGACCTGATCTTTTACAAGCTTCTTGATACCATGTTTTAGACAATTTGGAAACTCAGCCAATTAAATCCCTACGTTAAACTTAATCTACATTACTACTACCCCCTTTCGTAATTCCCTCAGTAGAGTGGAAGCGGTGTTCCAAACTTAAAAATAATATAAAACGATATACCTACTAAGCTACATTTCTTTTGTTTCAACAGGAATACAAAAAGATCCTCGACAACGCAAAGAATGGAGTCGTGTACTTCAGCATGGGCAGCAATCTAAACAGTACCAAATTCCCAATTGCTGTTCGTAAGGACATACTCAAGTCTCTATCCAAACTGAAGCAGACTGTCCTCTGGAAGTTTGAAGCTGATCTTCCAGACAAACCTGCTAACGTCATCATCAAGAGCTGGATGCCGCAACCCGCTATTTTAGGTGACTTCGAACATTTTTAATTGACTCACTAATTAGGCTATACCGGACGCGATAGTGCACCCCAGAAAATTTTTCATTAAAACATTTTACTTTATTTATCGACGTATAGATAACTAACAGGTCATTAATGACACTGGTAGATAGTGTGAAATTAATATGAAATGTACAAACATTTTACGACAATAAGGGGAATAACACATTACAGATTAAACTTTTATGGTTGCAAATTTAGAAACTATATATTATAAGATATGATATATAAGATATGATTATATTATATGTTATAAGTAGACAAGTAGCACGACATATAAAATTACAGTACAAGTATAGAGCGCATGAATTTCAAGGTGAACGAAGTCACAGTCTTATCTTTTGTAAAACGTCAGACTATTCCTGAAAGTAATTTGTATGGAATATTAAAAATTCATTCCCTTTGATACAAGTCAAATAAAATGATAAAAACCTTGCGGAAATTTGAAGCAGATGTTTTTCGCAAGGTTTTTATCATTTTATTTGAGATGTACCAAAACGAATGAATTTTCAATATTCTGTATAAATTACTTTCATGATAGTCTAACGTTTTACAAAGATAAGCCAGGAATATTGAGGGAAAAAATGCAAACTTTGATATCGCGTATCTCCTTAACCATTGACATTTTACCCAATGTGTAGAGATTATTTTCTATTTAAGATTGAATGAACAAGATTTCTCCGAAGTTTTCGATACTAGATACGAGACACTTGTGTTTTTCAAACTTAGCCAGAGTCATAAAGAATATAAATTAAGATTAGCGCAGTAGCGCTCATCCAGTAGGATGAGATCTATTTCTAGTTAATTTTGCTCTAGAGGTTAAGACACTCGCGTGTTCTATTTAGAAATCTAATAGTCGGGAGTTCAATCCTTGTTCCAGAGGACCACGTTGTTAGTCCTATTTTCATAGCGCATAGTTTGAAAATGGTAAAAATATTTTTGTGTCGTGTATTCTGCGCACGCATCTCTATTTTAAAAAAAAAACATATTTATGATTGTAGGTAGTTGAGAAATATATAGATTCTTTTTACACAAAACATCAAAGGGAATTCATGACTGTCCTCATCTATCGGAACGTATCTGTTTGCGTGTTTTATCCCGCAAAACTAGAAGTTATGCGAGTTTCGCCTCGAAAACCGCAGCCATTAACTACGTTTTCAATTCTTCGCTACAAAGGCTTTCTAGATTAGCAATAAGATATGAACAATTAGATAGTTTTTGCCACTAATTTAAATAAAACCATACGTAGGGGACGATGGGGTGATTGCGGACGCGGGGTAAATACGGACTAGCAGATATCTACTCAATCCCTTACTTCCGCGCCCGGCCGCCACGATCACATGTTACTTTCCGCCATCTTTAGTGCCGAGAAAACATTCACGAAAGAAAGCTGTGCAAAATTTTCAAGATAAATAAAATCAAACAATTTTGTGAATTTTGATCTAATTTTTAGTGTTTACTATTTTGAGTGCTGTGTCTATGAAATAGGTGACAATAAAAAGTAATATTTTCTATCGATTACCTCGATAATGGAGAATAAATTACACAATAACTTTCGATGATAAATTTTTTTAAACAAACAAATAATTGTCGTTGTTATTTTTTAAACTCGTTGGGTTTATTGCGGACAAGCTCCCTAGGGTAAATACGGACGTCCGCAATTACCCCTGACTCGATTATATATCAAAACCTAAACCAATTTATTGCACATTTTATCATAGTATTTAACCCTGAAAAAATAGATATATTTTTTGAAAATTTGAAAATACTTATAATCAAATAGCAATTTAAATCAGATTCAATCGACAATGTATATGAAACTAGGATTAGTACTGTACAACAGAATTCCAGGATTCTTGCACCAAAGGGATTAAAATAAGTTGGTAAATTTACCAGTGCAAAGCGCGTTATCTTAACTACAGTTGTAAATTATTTTAACGCTAGAGGCACTTATATTCCACCATTTTTCACATTCAAAAGAAAGAGAATGAATGCACTGCTTATGAGACAGTGACAATAATATGGTGACTAGTGTTTCTGACTCTGGTTGGATAAGTGAACGAATATTCGTTGAATAGCTCCAGCATTTCACTGAATTTGCAAAACCTTCGGCTGATAATCCCGTTTTGCTAGTACTGGACAATCACGAGAGCCACGTAAGTCTGAAAGCTTACGGTCAACAATCCGGGAGCGAATACGCAACAAACGTGCGAATGAATTAGTACGCGTAGGTGATGTTATCAATGATGCTGATTTAAGCCAAAATATGACAAATCAAACTAGCCAGTCTTCCTCAGTACCATTTATTGACATAGTAAAGGTACCAACTTACAAACGGTGTGTTAAAAAAACGTATTCATTTTTACCAGCACATCGGAAAAAGTTTACCTAGAAGAAAAAGAACAAAAGAAACTAGAAAGAAAAAGGAAAAATCTGAAACGAGAAGAGAAAAAACTACAAAAGAAACCAAAAGAATACTAAAGAAACGATCAAAAGTTGAGAAATTTTAGAATTTTTGAAACTGTACAAGAGAATGATGAATATTTTTGCACTTTTTGTCAGGAAAAGTATCGTGACCCCCCCAGCGAAGGCTGGATTGTGTGTTTAAAATGTTAGAATTGGGCTCTTAAGAAGTGCGCTGCTGGGACTTTTTCCAGAGGCTTTATTTGTGACTTGTGTGAATGATGTGGGACCTCATCCGTAAATACCCCATGCTGCCCGTAATTAACCCAACACCCGTCCGTATTTACCCTAAGGGCTACGGGTAATTACGGACAGACAAGGTTTTGTTTTTGATTAAAAATATATAGTTGTTGATTGATCTCGTAAAATAATTAATGTAGATTTTGTAGGTGAATAACTAAAGTTTCATAATAAATAAAGTTAGGCTGATTGTTTCTAATAGTATAGGTTTTGTACGTTATTTCGTTTTAGCGTCCGCAATTCACCCATCGTCCCCTATTTAAAAAAATGAAAGATCACTAAACTTCGTCTGTTTAGACTTAAGGAATCGTTTGTAGAATTTTTCAAAGTCTCTGTGAATTATTTAGTGTAGTATATGAAGTGTTATTGTGTCTACACGCATGCATGTTTCTACTAATACCGACTATATCTTTACTTCCTGAATATCTACATTATACCTACTTGCTATGTTATTAATATTAATAATCCTATGTACTTCCTTATTTTTACTATATTCTTGTATATTATCATTTACTTTAGGTTATGCTTTACGAGAGCTTGTGTTATTGCTTGACATGTTTTGACATTGTTATTTACGGGTATAAACACAACGAAACAATGTGCCTCGTACTCACGGCTTGCACATACTAATTCGATTGTCTTTCTTAAATGGAAAGCTCTTTACCTTACCTTTATCTTTTGTAAAAGCCGTTAAAAGTGTTTATAATAAAGAAATAAAATGAAAGAAATAATTGTAAAAATAACTTGAGAACCTCTTAGATTTTTAAGTCTATTTGTGAATGGCACTGAGATTATGCAGGTTTTTTTTTTTACTATTTTGCGGTGTTGTTAGGTATGTACTTTTTTAAAGAGATTAAACTCTTTTGTCTTTTTTTTGTTCTATGTAATAAACGGATAAATAATTTATTTTCAGCTCACCCGAATGTGAAGATATTCGTCTCCCATGGTGGGCTGCTGAGCACCACGGAGGCCGCAGGAGCTGGAGTCCCACTGCTGACCATTCCCATCTTCGGCGACCAGGTCCTCAACGCCAAAACCACCCAGGCGAGGGGCAAAGGTCTTATGCTGGAGTACACCAACCTCACAGAGACGTCCCTCACCTGGGCCCTGAATGAGTTGCTTAAAAATCCCAAGTAAGAATATGACCAAAGAAGTGACCTGAGCATGCCACAATTGAGCAACTATGATAATTATGATTGAATGGATTGCACATTAAGTTCTTACTACAGTGTTTAAGCAATAGCAACTTCTGAATAAAGCTCTAAAAAATAATGTGTACATAGACGAGACTTTGATCTCTCGTTTCAAAAAGTTGTTGAAACAGCTGGGAATGAGTCTCGAAAATGAAGAAAGTCATAGTCGTCTTTCTTCAGTTGATAACGACCAACCGATGCTGTTAGTCGAGTCAGAACCAGACACAAAAATTAAAGAACCTCCATAAACGTCAGGCGTTAGTCACCCAACAGTTTTGGACCAGTAAAAACAGCTAGGAAACTTCAAAAAAAACCCTGACAGATGGGTGCCGCTGTGGTGCCGCACGAATAAAAGGAAAAAAAATATTTGTTCATACCAACGTGATAACATCAATTCGTCGCCTATATGACTTTAGCGGGTTGGTTGTGAGGAAAGAAAAGGATTTCCCCCCGACCGGGAGAAATCTTGTGTATGGTCGCGAATTTGAAAGTGAATGATTGTTTTCATCACAGCTGGTAAATAATACACAGTTGATTAACACATGATGTAAGTAATACTTACTGTTGTAAATGTTGTTGATGCTGAGGCCAATTTGAACCATATTTACAGGTTGGGTTGCGAACAGGAAAATTACTTGTAACGGCTAGAATGAGGCGCAAGACGCGTTGACCATAACTTCAACCTGATTGGCCGATATGTTTGTAATATGTATCAAATTACAGTGCATGATAAAAACCGATGCTTTAGTAGCTTGTTGGTCTTGTGGTTATTACTCTCGCCTCGTGATCCAAAGGTCGCGGGTTCGAACCTCAATCCAGACGAGCGAGTTAGTTCTATTTTCATAGCACAGGCGTTGAGCTTAGTTTGAAAATAGTAATAATATTGATGTGATACGTATTCCGTGTTCGCATTTCTATTAAAAAGAAAAGATGCAATTCTTAAAAAAACAATAACACTGTTTTTAAACTAAAGACATGCTTTTTGTCACAGATACGACCAGGCAGCGAAGAAGACCTACCGCCTGTTCCACGACAGGGCGATGAACCCCAGGGACCTGGTCTCCTTCTACGCCGAGCACGTGGTCCGCACCGGAGGCGCTCCTCACCTCGCTGCGCCAGATTTGTGCCTCTTCTCGTCCCTGCTGATGGACGTGGCTGTGGTGATGGTGGCGCCTCCATTGGTGCTGTTGCTGGTAGCCCTGTACCTGTGCAAAAAATGCTTCAAGAAAGATGCCAAGAACCAGGCGAAGACTAAATCAGGAAAACAAAAGAAGAATTAAAGATAGAAGATACTTAGTGAAATTGTTATAAGCGGATCTAATTGTTATGTCGACTTTGAACAATTTTTGTGAATAATTTAAAGTTGTTAAATAACGGAGATGGTTATGCATATTGTATATCGAAAGTTTTATAAAAATATATTAAAACTTTTCTACTCCAAAATTGTTTTTTTCCATCAATATTGTCAAAGTTATACGTGTCAACAATTTTTTTATGTTTTTTATACAATACTTTAAACAGGGGTAGGCAGAGAAAATAAAACACCATATTCTTATATCTTGGCATACCACTTTTGCTTCGGTTACATTCATACATTTTCTCAAGCATGCTGTACGTTTAAGGCTTTTCCTGGCTGATCGTGCCAGGTCTTTCACGGACCCCCTCTGTTTCTGCTGCCTTCAACACTCGCCTCATATATTTTCTTAACCATCCTTTTCTCGCTCATACGTTCCACATGCCACAACCATCTAAGCGATATCCATTCTTTATTTCATCTTCCACGTTACAGCTAGCATTATATTCTCTTCTGATTTATTCGTTCCTCACTCTATCGACCAAAGATTTTCCGCACAAGCGCCTTAGTGACCGTATTTCCACCACGTCCGCGCATTTACTTTAAAAATGAAACAATCTTCTTGCATTCTTTGAATGCAGTTCATCACTCACAATTCTTCCCGGTTACAATTCTTCTACCACAATTCGTTGCCCACAATTCTTTAACCACGATTGAGTCGTTGATGTCAACAGTGGGCATGTATAAATTTCGTAAAGTTTGAATAAAAAAATAAATTAATCTTACTTACTAACTAATCATAACTTACTATCATCACGCCATTTCCCCGCGGGGATAGACAGAGAGCATGGAGCGCCACGTTCCTCTATCCTGATACATACATAACTTCTAAAATAAATTGCATTTAAAATATTTATTCGAATAATTTTGGAATAGCGGCCTGTATGCATAAGGGTCTGCAACATGATTTTTTATTTTTTTTTAAATCTGTGGCATGTAACTCATTTTCCATTAACCTGCAAAGGAAAGTTAAATATTTTAATCAGATACATTTATTATATATGTCTCACAGAGACGAAGCTATTTTTATATGGGGGGGGGGGGGGGGGGAAGGTATGGAAGTCTTTTTTGGGATATTTATAGGGCTTCCGAATTATCGTACAGCTGGCTTTAGCCGTAAGCCCTGTATAAACCTAAAAAAAGAATTCCATTTTGGTAGCTTCGTCTCTACGAGAGAACTATAATATGTATATATTGATTAATGATGTCGTCCTTGGGATAAAATCCTGTATTGTTTTCTTGAAAATTTTGAAATGCATTCTTTATATGGTTTCTGCATTTAATTAACAAGAGTGGAGAGACATTGTTTGGGCCTGCTGATTTTTTCTGTAGAGTTGTTTTATCAAACTATCTACATCTTGTTTGTCGAAGCTGTAATCGTTGTTATCGATGATTGCATTCCCGATTTTATTGGTTAATTGATATACCACACAGTGTGTCAGTGGTGAAGTACTCTTATAAATATTGTTTACGCAATTGACGAAAAAATCAATACACTTTGAGGATCGCCAACTTATCATCGTAAAGTACTGTATACTAGATTCTTTTATTCAAAATTTTTAAAAACTTAAAAACCATTTGTGATCTTATTTTTAATGTTTTCAATGCAATAATTAAAGCAGAGTTTGGATAAATGTTTTTATTATTCCGGAACTGGCAGAATAAAAAAAAAAAGTATTTACATTACGAGTTTTTTATACTTTAGTTTAAGTTTTTTTCTCTTATCATTTCAATTAATTATTTTCTAAACCGTTTAGAGTACGATACGATTGTTTTTTACCACGTTTATAATATTAGCTTCACTGGTCTGTTTGGCTGGTCGGCATCTTATAAACGATATTTCATCCGCTTTCCAATGTCCAATCGAGTTGAAATTTTGCACACAGACATATTCTCGATGGAAATACATGAATCAATTTACTAATTAATCAACTAACCGATAATAATTATTTAATCAAATATTACAGGGTAAATAAGCTAATGAGCTCACCAAAAGATGGTGCTGGTTTCCTACCGAAGTTATTTTGTACGCTGGGTAATATTAAGACTTAATATTAAGTAATATTAAGCAAGTAGAAAATTATATTACATGAATATATGAAAATTATGGAAAATCGCTTATTTTTTAATGTACTAAAAAATAAAAAAAATGTTTTTTACTTTTTAGTGCATTTTAATATAATTGTTTTTTAAATAAAACGCAAGATTTTTTAAAGAATCCTTTTCTCTTTTCCCAAATTACTGGAATCAATAAAGAATTGAAAAATTTTCAAATTTACTTTCCATAATTTCATCGACAAATAAATATATCAAAAATATTATTTTAAAACAGCACAAATGGCTCTTTATAGTCGATACAAAATGAGTGCATGTGTTTATAAATTGTTAATACACGGAGCTAATATTATTAAATCTTTACATCCGCCAATAGGCCAACTGTCAGATGATGTAATTGAGATAGGCAATTGAGAAAATTTTCAAGAATCAACACTAATAGTGACATATTTAGCTGGATGCTGGTAACCTCGGACCCTTTTATGACAGATGACCGAAAAAAACATAAAAAATAAAACAATTCGAAGAATCTGTATTATGCATGCTAAGACTACCTATATATTTTCTGTGATGATGATGATGAAAGGTAATGACGATCAAGAGCCTGGCGATGCTGAATCATCGCCATCATATGTATTGTGTTCTTGAAATCAAATTTTTCAAGAGCACAATACTGGATTTTATTCCCAGGGGGACACCATTCATCGAGATATATTATAGATCTCACATAGAAACGAAGATATTTTTTTATACGGAAAAGTAGGTTTGAACGTCTTTTTGGGCAATTAAGATAAATTAGAGAAGTCTCACAAGGACGAAGCTATTTATATGAGAAACGTGTATGTTAGTCTTTTTAACACGATGGCCCAGGGCTTACTACCTGTATGAGTCGACTCAAGTGATCACTCTACACAATGCAATGTTCAACAATTCCATCGTAAAACATCCACACATTATCAAATATTTTGAATGTTCTATACATGAAAGTTCCATACAATCTGAGAATAATTCTTTTTTTGAATGGACTATGCTGGAAACATCCAAATTTTTTTCCCATGATCTAGTTATAGTTAGATTTCGCTGCTGGGATTATTGATACGTCTATATTTTTAAAGTGGAGTATTAAGCTACATTATTTTTAATGTATATTCTTCCGAATTATTTAAGTGATCACTTTACACTTACAATGTAACGTTCACCAATTCCACCCATGATATATTATCAAGTCTATAAAATAAATTGTATATTAGAATAATATTAGCCGTAAGCCCTTGAAAAATAATGATTAATTATTGCGTGTAACCCGAGCCGCGCGCTGATTCACGTGTCACACTCGGGCGCCCCAGCCTCTTTTAGAGGCTAATCATCATCAGTATTGTTGTTGTAATTCTAGCCTTATTTCAACGAGTTTCGTACAGACAGCCATTCGAAATTAGGGTATTTGATAAAGTAAAATAATATTTTTATCAAAATTGTATTTCTCACGAATTAAAAATATATAAATTATTTAATATGAAACTGTTTTTTTCAGTGGAATACAATGAGCACCTGACCCCAAGTAACCCCAATAATGTATTGTATTTTTCTGAAAATTAATTATTAAGTAGTCCCGTCATAAGCATTTCTGATCGGAATATCAAATAAAATCATCAATACTAATATATAAAAAGAGGTAAAGTTTGTAAGTTTGGATGTAGGAGGTAATCTCCGAAACTACTCATCCGATTTCAAGAATTCTTTCACCAATATTCAGGGTGGACATAGGTTATATATTATCCCTTTAAAATAAAATGGCGTTTCGTGGTGACCTATTTTAGAACTAGTCGACGAAAAAAAGGTCGAGTGATGCGTTGTTTACGAATTCTGCCTTAACGGTAAGAGCTATTTAAATACTTTCTATAGAGAAGTTATAGAACGCAAAAAGTTATATAAAAAATTCCGCGACGATATATGTCTATATGTAAATGTTAACACACAAATTGATAAAATATGACTAAAAATTTACGCGTGCCGCGCGGGTGACGTATATATAGGTCGACCACAATCAAAAGACCGTTCCCTAGCTTTGTCTGGTAAGAAGAAAGCGGGGAAAAGTTGCCTGGCAATCCCGTATGACAAGCCTCAATATGATATTCCAAATAAATATATATTTTTTAGTTTAAAAAAGGTTACTTACTTACTAGAAAAACTTATTTTGTGTTCATTTTTTGCATCCACAACACACATATTTTTTGCGCACATTCTTTTGAATGCGGTCTAGCTATAGTATTTTATATTTTTGACCCCGTAAATGGATAATTTGGCCTTTGTTCGCCATCGAGAACCAAAAACTCTATGATCACCCCATAGAAGATAACAGGTTTATGACTGACTGCATTCTTCGATGCGGCATCAAGAGTTGACTTGCAGAATATTTATCAAATCGCTAAATACTCGTAACTCCAACGCCAATTTTTCTCCCCACAGCACTCGACAGTATGCAGATAACGCATCTATCATAGTAGGTGGAATGGTTAGTTATATAATACACAACTTGCATATTATATAACAGGCATGTATTTATGCGATAGTGTACACACATAGTGCGACCACAACCACAGTATTGAAATTGTCAAAATAACAAATTTATTAATTTTTACAGAAAATATTTCAGAAATATTGAAAAAAATGAACCCGTTCATATCTACTATTATGGATATTTAAACAATAATAAACAAAATTAAAAACACATCATTATCGTGAAGTTGCAGTTTCAGAACAAAGTTCTGTTAATTATTAAACTTTTTTTTTTAATCAATTAGAAAAGACGTACAGAAAAATCAAATTAACAAAAAAATATTATTTTCTGGCGACCTCTAGCGGTAAATATGATATCAATTAGAAAAGACGTACAGAAAAATCAAATTAACGAAAAAATATTATAATTGATTAAATTAACTTTGTTAAAACCACTTATTTATTGAAAAAATTCAACATGTTTCGAAGCCAATGGCTTCTTCGTCAGGATTAATAAATATTAATTTCTGGCGTCCTCTAACGGTAAATATGCAAAAGTATTTGTTACTATTTCATCATAAAAAGTGAATTGCTTTAAAAATGGAATAAAAATGTTGATCATTTGTTAATCGTTAAAAACAGACTACATATAAGGTCGAAAAATTTTAGTTAACTTACCAAACTGCCGTGGCGAAATTAGATAGACGCGCTATCCCTGGATAGAATGGAGGTCCGTTGGTTCGAATCTTTTCTGATTGATTAAAAATGTGTTTTATAATAATAATGGTTGAATATTTTCGTCTGATAATTTCATTAGAAATCTACCTGTAAAGTATTATGGACCATTTCCGTTAAACCCTTATAACAGTACATCTTTTGAAGTTAGGTATACTTTTTTAGCGCATTCAGGGTAATTTTTTTACTAAGAAATATAGCGAAACATGTATCGGAAATGCGATACCAGAACTAACAACGTCATATTGAATTATTATCAGATTCTATTTACATGCGACTTCACGAATATTTCGATCTTTTTTTTACGTTTCAACAGGCCAAGAGGCCCAATTACAGAAACGAAACACACTAAATACCCAGACATGGAGTAAATCACATTAATTGTGACCTCACTGGGAATCGAACCCGGCACCCTCAGCGTGAAAATCCAGTGTCGTGCCCACTGGCTACGGGGGGCACCGTTTTTTAAGAAAGTTTTGTTTGTCCCACTAATTTTAAATATTCTGGTTATATTTCTGTACGAGTATGAGTTAATTTGGCAATATTTCTTATTTCCAAAATTTCTAATTTATCAAACTGTAAAGCTGTGTTATTTGTATATAAAATTAGTAAACCCTTATTAATATCAAAAGAATGATCCATAGCCAAAAGATGATTGGCAATTTCGGAATAATTATTGCTATGAATTATCCTTATCATTATTATTTAATATGTATTTTTAAAATTTATTATCGGTATAGAAAAAGTGTTAACAGTAAATTGAATATTATAAATAACCTGGTCTTTTTTTTTACAAATAGTTGTCTTTTAAAATTGTTTTCATGTTAGTAGGTACTTAATTATTATTCATTTCCTATATATTATTTTTTTTATATTTTGATTGTCTCTACTTCAATTATAGATTTATAATTTGTTAGTACCTATATGTACATTGTATCCTGACGAAGGGACCATCGGCCATGAAACATTTTGATATTTTCAATATATAAGTGGTGAAAACAAAGTACATTTTTACTCCCTTTATATTAACTCGTGGCGTCTGCTTGCTTGCCGTCAACAAAAACTTTGGATCGATTTTTGACCCTTTTCCCGTGATCCAATGAAGCTGAAACTTGGCAAGCAGACTCGTGGCGACGATCAAGAAGATCTATCAAATTTTCATTAAAAAAAATTAATAATTATAGTATAATTTCGAATTTTTAGAAATTTTATTGGTTTTTTCAAATTGGAATCATTAGAAAAGTTTGATTAGCAACGGCGCGGCGGCCCGATAACGTCGCGGAATATTTTCTAAATTTGAATTACTCCGTCGGTATAATAGGTACATCACTACGAATTTCGAAAATTTACAAAACAATTGGTTCACAGATGACAGCAAAATTGGGTTTTTTGGGAAAAAATCAAATAATAATTTATTTCTTTTAGATTTCTGCTTAGTTTTGAAGAATTCTACATTACTCAAATCTGATTCTGACTAAATCATTTGACGCTGGAAATTCATAAGGTACGATATTGATGATAATTGAATCTATCAAAATCTTGACATCTCAAAACATCGAACATTTTAGAAATATATTAAATTTCTGTAAGTTTAGTGTTATGTTATATGTTTTAAATCGTCTTTAAGTATTGTTATATTTTAAAAAGAAAGGGAGTATAGTAAAAACTTTTTACTTCCTTTATATTATAACTCGTGGCGTCTGATTGCTTGACGAAAAAACTTTGGATCGACTTTTAACCCTTTTCCCGTGATCCAATCGAGCTGAAACTTTGCAAGGAGACTCGTGGCAACGATCAAGAAAATCTATCAAATTTTAGTTAAAATAAATCAATAAATTTTTGGATTATTCAAATTTTTAATGGTTTTTTCATACAACTTACTAAGTTGTATGAAAATATTTCAACGCGTCTGGTAGACACGGAACCTAATTATAGTATAATTTTGGATTATGGAAATTTTTTATTACTCCCTTTCGTAGCGTCGCCCGACCGAAGCCCAACGCGTAAGTTAAGCGCCAAACCAATTTCCACTAGTAAATGAGAAAGGGAGTATAATAAAAACTTGGTTTTTATGGGTTAGTTTTTTTAAATTTAGACTGTTCTGTATTACCATAAGACGCTATCAGTACGTACTCATAAGTAAGAGTTAAAATGAAAAAAATAATATTTGGAACACACTTTTCAGGTGGCGCATGCGCCATTTATTTGAGATAAATATAGGTTTTTAATAAAAATAAAACAATCAAATTTTTTACAGTATGGGGTATTTATTAAAAAATCATGAAAAAACTTTAGATGCTTATGTCTTAGAAAGTGTGCGATGCAGGTGAAAATAAATAGTACCACTGGATTAAGAATAGAAGCAAGATTTCATGAAATTCGCATCAATCTTGCGTACCCTTCTTTCGCCTCTGCGGAGCAAGCGGCTCGATTATTTATTAATATGCATTTATTTATTTGATTTTTAATTTTTGTTTCCTGGGTGTCACAATATTAAAAACAAGTTAAATATAAAAATGTTTTAGTCATACATCAAATAATTTTCAAATGACATGTTGAGGTTTAGGAAAAACTATTTTGATGTTAACATAGATTAAAGATGTCTCATAGAGACGAAGTTATATTTTTTTGTTGGAAAGTAGGTATACTTAAGCAAGCTGTAAGATAGGTCATACGCTCTATGAACACCCAAAGGCTTCCATGCCCACTTACTCAAAAAAAAAACCCACAATTTCGTCTCTGTGAGATATCTATAATATATCTTGATTAATGATATCCCTGTGACAAAATCCAGTACTGTGTTCTGAAAATTTTGGACAAACTCAAAAAAATACAATGATTTATACACAACGTTTTATTCCACTAATTTGAGTTATATAAGCCTTCCCATCATCTTCAGAGGCAATATTAGAACTAGAACTTCAGAGGCAATATTAGAACAGTTCTAATATTGCCTCTGAAGATGACGATTGTGTCCATCGAAAGCGCTTAGGCTTATATAACTCAAATTAGTGGAATAAAACGTTGTGTATAAATCATTGTGTTAATCATGAACTTCCACTCTGTAAACGAAACAACGTTTAATTTATTAAGCTCAAAATATTTTGATGTTGTTTCAAACACGCTATCCTAGTCTCCATCAGTGTTTTGTCAGTGTATCGAAAAAATTATCAAACTGTCTAATTGTTTTATAAAAAAATTGAGATTATTTGGAAAAGCACACAAAGATGTAAATTAATAATACGGAAAAATAAAATTTAAAAATATTTTTAGTAATGTAATTAAATAATTTGAAAAAATATTTTTCTATTCGTCCTTGTGCACAATTCTAACAAATATAAACTCGTATGTTTTTATGTTGAATATAATTATTTGTAAGAAATTGTTACTTAATTCCACAGTTAAGATCTGACAACTAAATAGTTGGAAACGTTCGCGCTCTTACATGTATATGTACGTGTACCTCCTCGCACGAACACACGCCCATATACTTGAATGAATATATAAACTTTTCACATTAAAACAACGAGAACATTATAATCGACCTTATCTACACACTGCGTAGGTAAGTATATAAACAAAAAATATTTATATATTAACTAAAATTGTGTAATAACTGCAGTCCACACTTTAACATAAAATTGAATTGATTCCTGAGACAATTTTTTTACACTAAGGCGCAGTGAAAAAAGTAAGGGCAATACACAAAAAAGTATTATAAAACGAAAAATTTTCAGAATGGCCAGTTTATGTACTTGTTTGGATTTTGCTTATGCTTAAAAGAGCTCGAATGAGATCAGCTTACATAATTTAATAGAATTTATGACTAAAATGAATGACTAAAAACCATTCATTCACTGAACAAAAAATTGAACCAAATAATGCAATGTACATATATAGATATAAAATAAATTATTAATGAATTAAAAAAAAATATTCAATGACAGTCTTCGTAAAATTTATAAATATATACCTACATAAATAATACTTTTAAATATTGATGTAGTAACTTTTGTAAAACCGTTGAACCAGAATAATCAATTATTAAACTAAGAAAGGCTTTATCTAGTTTATATAGTTATTTTATCATTTTACGTGATTAACTTATATGTATCGATAAGAATTATTTTATAGATATAATTGAAAAATAATTTGTAGATTTGGTCATTTCAACATGCCTGCGATGCATAAATAGTGGCTATGAAACGCGGAAATGCGAAAAACTCACCGTAGTTTACTGGTACGGAGTAGGACCAACCCCTATTCAAATGATTACCCCTGCTACAAGGAAATTTATGGTTCATCTCACAAAGTGCATTAGAATAAAGGTATCTATCTATCTGGCTCTTGCTCTGAACATTCTAATCTTGATTAATTCACTTTGAGTAAAGGTAGGTAAAAGAGTTTAAATGTGAACGAAATTTCACTTAAATTACAAAAAAATAGAGCCCACGAAAAAATAATTATTACAGTAGTATTGCATTATTGAGGAATAAATAGTAGTTACACTTATTTTAAACATTCGACGTTAGTCAGAATTAAGTAACGTATAGTCGAAGACGTGCGATACATTTACAATAAAATGCGTAAAAATGGAGTAGATAAGATAAGATTTCACTAAGCTGTCCATAAGTAAAAATTGATTTTATACTATAAAACATTAAATTCATCAAGAACATGAAATAATATCACAATAATTATGTACAATATGATTAGATGAAAATCAAAATCCCCCTAACGCCAAGAACTTTTTTTGGCAAATTACAAAATATTTTTTACTTCTTATGTGTAACAAAAATAATATAAATTAAAAACCAATGGAAAAATAATTATAAATAATATAAAATATTAAAATAAAATGACGTTTATGACTCTTATCTTTCAAAAGATATTTTCACATTTAAAAAGGACTTAAGTACATTTTGAAACCAGACCATGGATTCAGGTTGCTTTTGAAATGCAAACATTTGGATTACGGTTGATTATGAACTGGAAGGATATAAATATACCTATTCATTGTACAATCGACGATATAGTGTAGGTGAAATAGATGAAATAGTTTTAATATATCATTTAGTGAAGGAGTAAGTACTAGGTGATATAAAAGTTCCTGATAATTTAGAACGTAAAATATTATTAAAATTTTTATTAATCAATGAAAATATTCATATTTTATTCTAATGAATTTGCATACAGGTATGTTTTGAAACTGATTTTGAATCCTGAAACTAATTTTAATTTTAAAATAGCAATAACCTCAGATTGATACTCGTTATGATGGTTAACTTGTATTTAAAATATAGTTATTATTAGCCTAGAGGATATATTGACATTCAAATCTAAAAGAAAAACAAAAATGGTGGTTGGGTATACTATATTTTGATACTCAACGAATAATATATCAATGTTTATTATTATATTGGCTATTTAGTGTCGATTCGGTGTAATTCCGAAAAAGTATGAATATTTGAGAATTGAAAAATACATAATGATAAGTGATATTTTTTTTAGAAATTGAATATAAAAAAACAGATAAATACAAAACGTCTATCATTTCATAAAAACGGAAAGTTTTTGCAGTTACGACTTACTGACACTAAGCATTCGATATTGTGTGTTATTGATACACGACATTGTAAATACAAATATGTAAATTGTACCAAGTAATGTATGCATGCAGTGTATTGAACCAATATTAAATAAATAAATAAATAGTGACAGTAATTCCGTTATGAAAATATAATTAATTATATTGAAAGGTACGTAATAAGATTAATTCGGAAGCTAGTTTTTGTGTCTTGCCAAATAACTTGATTAAAATTAAATAAATAAGATAAAATTGCAACTTTCACAATTGAAACTAATTTAATCAGCAATCAGCAATGTTGCAGTGCGTAAGGACGCAGCATCTGGAAAACTTCAATGCACTTTCTTTAATTATGATCAGGGGACCTCAAAACCACCCCCCATTAAAAAGTTTATGGATATAATGCATTTTGTGGACATGATATTTCTCAGCTCGGCGAAGTTCATTGACTTGCCTGATCACCTATCTCATTCCAAAACCATATATCAACTCAAGAAATAATTTACAGAATAACTAATAAGATAAAGTAGACAGTAATTTGAAATAGTTATAAAAACAAACAATAAAACATTATATAATATCTCGCCATTTTTTAAGAAAAATATCATTAACTTACAACGACAAATTAACATAAACGTTAGAAATAGTTTTAAAGAAAACTTAAGTAACACATATTTTTATGAGCTAAAAAAACTTATCGCAGAACAGGTATACCAATAAAACCAGGTAATACCAAGTGTAAATTTAGAAGTCACTTAACACACTTAAATGATTAAATTATAAGCAAAATACCAAAAAAAAATTGCTTGAATTTGTAAAAAAATAGTTAGGTATATCAATATAAAATAAAAACCGATTCCTCTGCAATTAATAGAAAATGGCGTTTGTATAAAATATAATAATTCATATCTATGTACAAATCGACCCTAGAGAAAAAAAAGGGACATTTATCATCATTATTTTGTTTCATTAAATTACAAATTTGTAACTTTCATATTGGATTTATACAAAAAGTAAAAACATTATTTGTTATCGATGGACATAATCTTAAATGTTTACTGATTCTAGATGAACAAGTTTTAGTGAAATGCTCTACGCAAATCACAAACAAACATTTTTAAAGAAATTTTAACTGTTCAAAAATTCATTACAGTGTTAATAATATAAGTATAACTGAAAGAGACCGTATACGGGTTAAACAATATTTTTTGTTTTTTAGCTACGCTACAAAGATTTATACAAAGCTGAAAGCTGTGAGCTTTCAAGTGAAAGTAGAATCCGAGAAAGAAATGGTATGACAGAGTAAGATTTCTAAATCCTTTCCAGAGGCTTCCTCGTTATTTATCTTATGCTCGTATGAAAAGATCTAAAACGCGGTTTGTAGGGGGAAAAATTCTTTTAAAAAATTTATCACAAAAATTTATTTAATAATTAAATGGTGAGGTATACGTAAAGTACACCAACAATTAAAAATGAAAAGGATTCACGAAAATGCATATGAATAGCTAATCTAAACCTATAAAACTCAATCTCTGTCTGTCTGTTCTCTATACAAATCTAGATCGTTTATCCGATCTGACCAAAATTTTGCATATTTTTTCTTTAGGATCCGGCGGGTAACATTAATGACATTTCTCCCTCCCCCACTGATCTGATCTAAACATTGCATACTTATTCTTTAAGACCCGGCGGGTAATATAGGCAACATTTCCACTCTACTCCTTTACTCCTTCTCCTCACCCTGATATAATTTTAATGCAAATATGTACTGTTCTACCAAAATTCGTAAATACTTATTATATAGGTCCTGGCGGTAAATATAGTCCACATTTTCCTCCTAGACGTCCCATCTATGGCACCCTAGATTCAATGGAAACATTGTTATTTTTAGACATTTTGCAAAGCAATGGAATCTTTGTTTCCCCTCATAAATTCATTTTTTACTTAATCCTTAACCCGTGCAATGCAGAGTACGACCAGCTAGTTATTAATTAAGAGAAAACTCTTCGTTCAAAATCACTGTGGTTTTAATGAAAGTGTTTTCTTTTTATTTAAAAGCATTATGTTTATTAATTTTTAATTAAAGTACCGATTGACCTAATCATATTTCATGGTAAAAATTCCAATATAAATAATAAGGCATAAATATATAAATGCTGAAGAATAAATTTTTGAAATTGTTTGTAATAACTTTGTTACTTCGTTTAGTTTCGCTGATGTTTTTTAGATGTTATCTTAGTCTAGAAACATTCAGAACTTTAAGTCTGATGTAATGTTTGAGTTTTAAGATTATTTTTGTATCATAAGTGTATGTGTATCTTTATAATCTTTTCATAAGTTACAATTTGAAATAATATTAATTTAGAGAAAGTTCGTATTACATTTTAGCGAGAGTACTCTTATATATGTTATAAGTAGCTATAAGTGCTTTAGTTAGTAATTGTTATATGCTCTCAGTTAACAAGTAATTATCCTTTTTGAGGAGACTTACCAGACAATACAATTATTTGTTCCCACTATTTGAAGCTACTGGTATGTTGCATTTTCTTAATGAACCGACTCTATTTGCTAGTATACATGGTTGCCATTTTTTTTTGTTGTGCCAAGCCTTATACAGTTTGTCGGCACGTTTCTTTTTCATTTTCTTGCATATGTATATAGCATATTTATTTATAGGTACAATTTACAAAGGATAAAATATATATTAAAAATAACAATATTGTATAAACATAACAAAACTTAAAAGTAAACTTGGTAGTGAGACTAGGTATCAGATAATATTAGGTCCTTACATATGAAATTGGCGTTTAGTATGGGAGGAACATAAAGCCGATTTTTTTTTATTATAATATATTTATTTAATCAAAGTATGTACCATTGCTATCTATGCACTTTTGCCATCTCATAGGTAGTTCATCGATCCCTTTACTAAAAAAACCATTCGGACGGGAATCAATAAAAACTTTGAAGGCGGTTTGGACTGCCCCATCGGAGTTGAATTTTTTCCTTTTTTCCAAATTTCGAAAAAAATGGTAATCTGTTGGGGCAAGGTCCGGAGAGTACGGTGGATGTCTTAGACATTCCAATTGAAGCTCCTCTAATTTGGTAGCCGTCTGTTGTGCAGTGTGTGGTCTAGCGTTATCATGAAGCAGCAGTGGCCTAGAGCGATTAACCAGCCTCGGTTGTTTAGCAGCTAGCTTTTCCATCATGGTTTGCAGTTGCTGACAATAGACATCTGCCGTAATCGTCTGGCCAGATTTAAGAAAGCTGTAGTGAACGACACCAGCACTAGTCCACCAAACGCTCACAAGTAACTTTTTTGGAGTCAATTTTCGCTTGGGGCATGGTTTGGCTGGTTCGGCAGGGTTCAGCCATTGCGATGAGCGCTTCCGATTATCGTACAGGATCCACTTTTCATCACAGGTAATGATTCGATTTAAAATCCCTTCATTATTGTGCCGGTTGAGTAATGCAACGCAGCAGTCAACGCGCGTTTGTTGATTTGCTTCACTCAATTCGTGAGGTACCCACCTTTCAAGCTTTTTCACCTTACCAATTTGCTTCAAGTGGATTAAAACAGTTTTATCACTAACACCGCAGCCTGCAGCTAACTCGGATGTGGTTTGCGATGGATCCGCTTCCACAATAGCCTTCAATTCTTCATTATCAACTTTGGTCTCCGGCCGTCCACGGGGCTTGTTCTGCAGGTCGAAATTTCCAGAACGAAAACGTTGGAACCAAAAACGCACTGTGTTTTCTTTTGCGGCACCGTCGCCATACACATCATTAATCCTTCGAGCCGTTTCTGCAGCACTGGTGCCACGGTGGAACTCGTACTCGTAAATAACGCGATATTTAAAGTTTTTCATTTTGTAAACTGAGTGACGCAAAGAAAAAAACAATTGAGGAAAAAACAAATGAATTATAATTTTCAAAACACAAATACACGAGTAAATAGCTGTATAAAATTTGGAATTCCTAACCAAAGAGAAGATATTTGAGATCAAATTTGCCAGTACGGCAAAACGCCAATTTCATATGTAAGGACCTAATATATAAAAATGTAAAAAAGTAAAAGATAAATAATAAATATATATGAAAAATAATAATATTTTATGAACATAACAAAACTTAAAAGTAAACTTGGTAGTGAGACTAGGTATCAGATAATATATAAAAATTTAAAAAAGTAAAAGATAATAATATCATATGAAAATAACAAAACTTAAACATAAACTTAATAATGAGACTAGATAACCGATCGAGATAATAAAAGGCCATTATTAGGCGATCACTTAATTTTGGTCCCGGGATGATATACCAAAATCGTAGAGTTCACCTTAATAAGTAATTCAACTTGAATTTTTCAAATAATTTATAGCTAAAAATATAATATAAAATATAAAAAAAGAGTGATCACAGTATATGCGTATATCATTAAAGCCAAAAGTGTGGGGCGCTTTCACCTTTTTCACGCAAAGAAATAACGATACATTAATGATGCATTAATTGGGGGTCACGGGCGGGACCACCGAGAAAAAAGGGCACCGCGATTTTGATATTACTGACGTACGCGTATACTGTAATCGCTCTCAGAACCGTGGCTCTTAAAAATATATTTTCTCATTTTTATTCTGTTTTTATAAACACGTGTTTACAACACACGTTTAGAATAATAAAAAAGCGACGGGAACAAACTACATACATCTGGAATGTTAGGTTCAACATGTTTGCTATAAAGGCGAAGCCGTGTCGCGGCCAGAGTTGAGTTGAATCTTGTTTTGACAGATTGTTCAGTGCGAAGTGAGTCGCGGATGACGGCTAGGTATAGTCGTAAAATAGCGAAGCAACGGAAATTGAGCAAAATAATCGGGCGAATACTTACCTAAGCGGCGAAATAAATAAATGCAACTAAACCGTGCGAGAATTGGATGGAATGTATCAGTGAATGTTAAATAAAGTATTCATACACGAGTGATAGGTATATTACGAAATAATGTGATTTAAAGAATAGCGATAAGTTTATTTCATTATTTTATAAATCGCTAATTAATTTCCAGTGCTTTATTTTGCCTTCCGCATCTGACCCGTGATTATATACGAGTAATTATTAAGTAAGTCTTCGCCACATTAAATATTGAAATCAATTCTATTCGCATTTAGCTGGAATCAATTTAACTTAATTACGACTCTTGGCACTTATAATTAATATAATTATTATAAAAAAAGGAGTTTTTTTATATTTGTTTATTTTAACTGTTTACAATTTATTAATGTTTATGATTTACACTACAATATAATTTACATATTCTTACTTACTGTGTAAATTATATTGTAGTGTAATTTTTTTTACATATTTACATTTATATATTTACAAAAAATTACATATTCTTACTCACTATTATTACCCTGGTTGTAGTGCCAAGAGTGATGATTATGATGATTCTTACTTACTATTTTTAAACTAAGCTAAAAGCCTGTGCTATGTGCTATGAAAACGAAAAAGTGCTATGAAAATAGGATAGGCTTGCTGGTTTTCTGGAATGGGGCTCGAACCATCGACCACCAGATCATTAGGCAAACATCATGACCACCTATACCAACAAGCTACTATACATAAATTGTGTATCAAGTAAGTATTATAATATCATCATCATTATCAGACATTGACATTTTCCTGCTCAATAAAGGTTTCTCAATAAGTCAATACTATTGGTGGATCTTGACTCTTCAAAAAAATTTTTTTTCTATGATTTCTACTATAAGTCAATTTTCTCTAGTCTTGGATTTTTAAAGTAAATATTTATATCGTTGAAGAGATTGCCGCTTCATCTCAGCTTTGGTCTTTCAGATACAGTATGCCGTATTGGTCTTACGTTCAGCAATGCAATGAATTCGGTGACAGTTCTGTCACATCTGTCTGTACATTTACATATAGGCGTAGTTTTTTAAATTTTTTATTCTGTCAAAGTGACTTTTTTAGTCCACGGTCACATGGACCGCGCGGTCCCGCGCGGTACAGCGCGGTGAGAGCGTTCACATGACAGCATTGTGCGCGAGCCAGTCCGGCATCAACATTGTTAGAGAATGGATGTGGAGGAGGCAATTTGCTTACGGATTTTATCCCGAAAACTGAAACGTCGCAGAAGAAGACAAAGAAGACACTGGGTGCATCCTATTTTAAGTCAAAGACTTTCTTCAAGCCTGTTTTTTACTTTATATCCCGACCTGAGACTACACGAAGAGAATTTTTTAAACTATTTCAGGATGTCGGTTACATCCTTTGATTTTTTATATGATTGCGTTGAAAATGTTATAAAACATAGTGATCATGCTATAAGGTATTGCATCAAGGTATCACCAAGATCTTCTTTTTATTATTTTATTCGAATAGTCCTTCGAACTAAGATTCCAAATGGCATCTCTTTTTTTAATTTCATCGATAAGCAAATCGATAGATACGTCTTCGCTACTCATTTTCTTCGATCTATGCGTCTGTCCGTCTCAAGCCGCGCGGATCAACTGAACGGGTCGATATAGGCTTGTAGGATCTTGATCCGCGCGGCACCGCGCGGTACCGCGCGGGTCAAGATCTTGCGCGCGGGTAGGAGCGGTGTCCCGCGGTGCCGCGCGGTCATGTGAACGTAGCCTTAAGCTATCAACCTTTAGCTGTGTATGTTCGTACAGTGAAATAATTTGTATGGCATATGTGAATAACTAAACATTGTTTTCGTGTCGTGTAATATATTCAGTAGATTATCTGGATTTCTATTCGGCAAATCAGACATAACGTTAATTAATATTCAATCGATCTTTTATACACTCGTACGTACACTATTGGACATAATGCGCATGAACCGCTGGTCGCGCGGCGGTTTCTTCCCTAATGCAAATGTAATTAGCCGTAAATTAGTAAGGTTTTATGCCGCGCCAAAGCGAGCAGTTACGTCATTAGGCGCGAATAATAGTGTACGTAATTACTGGAGTGTATTGCAGCGAGACACACTGTACCCGCTACCGGGTATCTCGTAATAATTGAAGAGAATGGCGAAGAGAGCGACATTTTCATTTCTGTGGCCATTGTGTGAGGTAAATTAAAAAAAATCGAGCGAGCAGCGTTTACGCAATATTAAAATGATTTTTTTTATCTCAGAATACACAATGCGCTATTTATACGGTTGAAGACTTGCAATAAAAAAATCTACATCACTTTATATGTTATCAAGTGACGATTGTATTCCGCATTGGGAATATTATTGTAACAGTAAAAAAGTGTCGGCCCTCTTGTGTTTCTGGAAGGTGCATACATATTAATCATGTTTAAAAATGTAGGGCTGTAGTCACATTTTTTTTTTATAGTTTGAAGTGAAAAATTCAGTCAAATATTTTGTATCCGTTTGAAAAGGTTTGCGATTTAGTGACAAATACAAAAAAATGTAATAAATTTAATTGGAATACTCACAATGAACGCGTTCAATGGTTTTTATATCTTGTGAAGGACACAAGGTGAATTATATTGAATGATAACTCTATTTTTCGGGAACTCCACAGTATCAAGAATATATACAGAGTGTACCAGAGCTAGCAGCAGAAACTTGGCCGGTAGATTCCTGACTATGTTATGAGTCTAAAATGTACAAGCAACCATGACCTATAATATCAATAGTTACGGAGATATGCAATATCAAAATTTGCATTTTTTGCAATATTTCTGACTTATTTGTTTGAAAAAAGTTAAACAATCATTACAGTAACTTATATCGATTATGAAAAATTCATTTGCTTCAATACAACTTAAAATAAATGATAAAAACCTTCTAAAAAAAAACTTTTTTCAATTATTCGAAGGTTTTTATCATTTTATTCGACTTGTATTAAAGTGAATAAATTTCTCATAATCGATATAAGTTACTATAATGAATTTTTGCAAAAATTAAAATAGAAATATTGAAAAAAAATGCAAAATTTGATATTGCATATCTCCATAACATCTCTCATAACATAGACAGGAATCTACCGGCTAAGTTTCTGCTGCTAGCTCTGGTATACCCTGTATTTATATTTATATATTTTATTTTATTACTTTGGGTATTTTGCTAGGAGATAGGGTAATAACCAGGGTACACTGGCGTTCATAGTAAAGTATATAAAATAAAGTACCCGGCGAGCGTCTGTCCGTATGTATGACCGCGCTAATCTCGAGAATTACTGAATGGATTTGTATGCAGTTTTTACTGCTATGGTCTGCATTTATTCAAAAAAAATTGGTGTATTAAGAATTGCTCTAGCATATATAGCAGCTGAGCAATAATGGTATTAGTGAATCACGGCTAGTATTTAATATTGTATTTACATGTGTTTTACGTGCAGTATTTTGATTTTCTCGTATGCTCTTTGCGAATATTTGAGTGGTTTGCTAGTTTCAAAACTCAGTTTCAAAATCACCCTGTGATTCCGTGGGTGTGCATTATGTTATAGTTAGGTTAGTAGGAGTTAAGAGAATTATATTGGTTTTACTACGTGTACGATAGAAAGTTGAAATTTCTTTATCATGTTTGTAGAAATCATTAAAAATAAACATTACTCTTTTGATGGAACATTTTATAAATTATTTTTGCCCCGTCGAATGTAATTTTTTTTTCATTGGAATTTGTTAATTTTTATTTTGCATATTAAAAAACTTATTTCTTATATAGATTTACGTATTATTAAAACTTTTTTCATAGATTTACGAAATTATATTCTTTTTTTTTTTTAAATAATTTTATAATAAAATTTTAATACGTTTGCAGATTGTGTATGTTTTATAGCTTGAAAAAATTGGAAAAATAGATTGTAAATTTCTGTTTCGACATAGAGAGATAATAATATTTTGGTCCTAGAATGTTTTATGTTCATGCGTACTTTGTTTAATTAAACAGCTTTTCTCAATTTGACTAGATAGGTTGTGGACGAGCTTTGGGTGTGATAATTTAATTTCCGGAATGCATTAACAATTATACTTAAAATGTACGATACATACATAGTGTTTCTGTACAATGGGAGTTACTATAATCTATATCTACTCTTCTTTCAACGAATTTTAATTTAAGAAAGGAGTTTAGTGAAATGAATACGCAGGGTGATCTATAAGGCAATCGTTTTATTGGTCAAAAAGTCTCTCACAGCTGATAAATTTCGATCGTCCATTTTACGTTAAGTATTAACAGTAAAATAATTGTTAAGTAAACACGACGTTTATAACCTTTTCAATAGTGAAAATCTTGAAATTTAAGAAGTAATAATTCAAATATATTAAAACACAATTTTGAAATAACTACGTCACTCCACTCCGGAAATTAATTTAAATAATTATTTCTCTTTGGTTTTGCTTATTATTAGGGATCTTCATTTAGGATCGAGCCTTTTCTTTCTATAAATGTTCTTCTTCAATGTTCATCCATATATGATATATCACTCTATCTCTGAAATGAGTAGAATGTAAGAAATTTAGTTCGAAAATCTGATATATAAAATGACAGATATTTAAAATAAGCCAAACGAACTGCATTAAATTATTTTCGTAATAAAAATTATTTTAATATATAACAAACAAATAATATAAATGTTTTAAAAAGCTTACAAAATAAGATTTTTTCAAATTATAAATGGATCAATACATTTTTTCTCGCAATACAGTATAAATAAATATTTTGGCTTACCAGACAATTTTCGTAATGGAATAGATATGTCCGAAACCCATTTGCAGGCATCTAATAACAACAATTCGGAGAAAAGTCTCTTTCGATGCTCGAAAATAATCAAGAATATTTGAATATTGGTAAGTTGACATAATCTGAAAATACTCGGTATAAATGACTTTCAGTACGAACAATTTTTGGTCAGGTTATAAGCTTAACTTCAGAATACGGCATTGGTATTTGGTTAGATTAGGTTAAAATATAAAAAATATAAAAATAATATAAAAACACTTAAATATTAAATATGAAAAAATAAGGAAATAAATTAGATAAACGTAATTACTTCAATTAATTATGTTTGTTCTTGCACAAGTAATTGAGACTAATAAAATAAAATGCTGTATCAGTATAACAAACCCTAAAAAATATTTAATAAAAAAAAATTAAATATAAAAAAAATAAGGAATAAAAATTAGATAAACGTAATTACTTCAAATTATTATGTTTGTTCTTGCACAAGTAATTGAGACTAATAAAATAAAATGCCATATCAGTGTAAAAACCATTTAACCTATCTTACTTTACAATTTTTAATAAATGCATTTGATTCTTCTGGAAAACATTCATTTTGCAAAAATCACAGAATTTATCAACAATCTTTTGGCTATTGTTTGCATCTTACCCTTATATAAAGTGTACCGAATCACAGAATATTTTACGGAATATTTTAAGAAAAAATGGAAATATAAATTGTCATTACTTTTAAATACTTGGAAACCAATCATTTATATTTTATCTTTCGATTCAATTTTACTGAAAGACCTGTTTTTTGCAAAAATCTGAACATAATATGCAATCATCACCTCCTTGTCCTAGTAGGGTCGGAGGCCCAAAGACTCGACAAGGTGCTTTCATATTCCCCTGTCTTGCGGTGCTTCCGCATTAGTCAACCAGTCTAGAGTCTATACCCATTCTGTTTTCATATAATATCCCGTATTTTACAGTTATGAAAGGTTATAATATATTTTTCTGGACATTTTTCCGAACTTATTTAAGACGAACAGAGAAATTCATGAGCAGTTTCCGAAATGTTTCAAAATGTGGATAAATAATAAGGCCAGACATTTAAGAATTCATTATAAAATTGTTCGCAAGTAAATAAGTCATTAAAAAGTGGCACACACCATCCAGATAGTTGAGCACAACAACTTATGTTGCCTCCTAATATACATTTACTCAACATAAAATGGTTTAGAAAATCGCATACTGAAAAGTTTTAGATAATTTAAATACATCCTCACCAAATTGGTCGGTGATGACAGCGAGGAGTTACAAAAGCCAATAAATGATTCACAGCACTTTTTACTAAAATTTATTCTATCACATTATTAACGAGATGGTTTGATTCACGTCACATGGAAAGAAGACAAATAATATAATTACTGAGCATTTGAGTAAATAGTCAGGTTTATACTCATCTCAATTCGTGTTTAAGGTTAACTCATTCGAAAACGCGTCTATGTAGTATTCACACAACGTTGACTGTAATTGGAATCCTACAAAATTCGTCGCTACTCTCAGACAGGCTGCAGCGTTATGGATGGTTAGAGATATTTGGTAACAATATTAATTAAGGATATTCAATAGACTGTAGGATATAAATAATAAAGTAAAATGCATTAAATATTTTAACATAAGTCACATAATTAAGGAAATATATCTATAATTAAATTATAATGAGGATGTTTGACTGCTTCAGAGCTAGTCTCGTGCAACCCACAATTTTAGAAAATAAAAGAATCGTTAAGAAAATTTTATTAGTTTCAAGTTAATTTTTATTAAATAATGTGCTCACAAACGAGGCTTAGATAAATATCAAAAATTCATTCTACGCATTGATGGTTAAACATATTTGGCCCATGTTTACGCATTAAAAAAAGGTTATATATTACCTTCACAATTTAGTATTGTTAGATACATAAAAGTAATATGAATTTATTTGATAAAATTTCTTCATTATTCATCTCATCGTGGTGAAAAATATTTTCAAATCCAAAGTCTGCAATGTTTTCGATTTTTTTTCTTCTTAAATTCTTGATAACTAAACTAATTTTTTTTAATTTTCTTTATGTGGATTTTTATGATTAGAGTTCACCCTTCTATGAATAAGATCAGATGAAATCGTAGATAAAAATATCAAGTTAATGATGAATTTTTAATTATATTTATTATATTTTCATGTCATAACTCGGAAAAATTATATATATTTAAATAAATTCATGACAAAACTTTGGTAGGTAGTGATAAAATGAAAATATTTTTGTTCAAAAATTGTATAACCTTTATCTGCGAAACTATACCCTAAATTAAAATATCATCCTTATGATCAAGAGTACTAAGTAAATTCATTAGTGTTTCAGTAAAGTACCCCATGAATTTATTATTTAGATGAAACATTTAAAGGCATGTATTATTCACTATTAAGAAATTTTCATTTCTTTCTTCCACCAATTCATATTCATCAGATTCTAACAAAATTTTAGTGTGGAGTAGACATTTTTGCCACTAAGTGTTTACAATTTGGCCATTCCTAGTATAAACATATTTAACTCCGAATAAAATTGATTATTTTAAAATGATTCCACACCTATATCACTTTCAAAATATTCGTGAGTAAGATTATAAGTCTGGCTTTAAGCTACTCATTTATAAGAAATTTTCTACTCGGGAAATTTTTAAGATACAGATTTGACCTAGAGGTTCTTTGGAGACAACCTTCGGTTTAAAAAAAAAAACAGCTGTAAATTAATTAGCGATTCATTGATTAAAGCTTATTAAACTATTTAAAATACAGAGTTACTTAACATGAATAATTTTACGCTATTCTTTAAATTAAACATTTTTGCAGTATATCCCTTGTTAAATGAACACTTTATTATGGCTGGGTAACACGTATTTAAAATTCATTAGATGATTCCATCCAATTCTTCATCGCAGAATTTATCACTTTTTTCATTCGCCAATTAGTTACTCCGATCGATTATGCGATTTATTTATCGCTTCGATTCTCCCACGACTGGCCCCACTGGGCGTCGTCTTACGCGTACACCGTGTCCGATTTCGCACCGAACGAACTATCAACACGACAACTACTGCGCCGCTGCAGGCACCGTATTTATTCCAGAAAATGTCGATATTTTCGTATTTTCTAGAAGGTTTTCGTTGCTTCTCGGTTAAACCAGGCATATTTAGACTTTTATAGACGATTTCCGGTGGTTGTAGATCATCCTAGATTATTATAGGCCTTTCTTGATTCTTCGATAGTATTGTGAAAAGTGGCATATTACCAGGGGTTCGAATAGTACGTGAATTCTTTTTAGCATCACGTTATAATATAATACATTAGATATTCAGATTTTCAGGATGCCCTCTGGCAATCTTTCCCTCTACCATTCCCTCCGGTATAGTTTTTAGCAGATGCCCCATCCATTTTGCACGCCTTTTCGAGATGGTATTCATCATGTACCAATGTATGAATTGTCCCTCCTTCACAGAGCTGAAGAGGATCGCCGGAGACCGAGCGGAATGGAGAAGGAGATGTGCTTTGCTGCAAACCAATCCAGGAAACCAAACAGATTGAAACTCAAGAAGAGGAATAAGTGTTAGTAATTAAAAATCTTCTGTTTGTTCAAAATGTACCGGCATGTATAAGTACTTATGATTTGTGCACAATCGAGTCTTGCAATCAAATCAAATGCTGTTAACGTAATTTGGGTAATTTCTGCACCTAATCTGTACCAAAATCTCAACTGAGATTTATCTGAACTAAATCTCTGAGATTTATTTCATCGTGTGTCATTCACAGACACGGCCCATAAAACAAATTTGTTTTAGTTCGTCAAATATATATATTCATGTATGTATATTTAATTCCCGGGGAATCTGATTAAAGCAGGTGTAATTCATTTGCGAGGAAGAGTATTGTGATTCCGTGTTTCGGAATAAACGGTATTCAAAATGGAGAAATCTTATGAAGTCCTTTATCTGTATGATTTAAAGGCAGACGAACAAATATTTTAGAGGTGTCTATTTGGTTTGTGACTATTCTCCTTTTTCAATATTTATAAAGTTAGATACTAGAATTATTTTTAAAAATATATTATTTTCAAAACAAAATATATTAATTTTATGTTAAAAAAATGTTTTTATTTTTTTGATGAAGTAGTATTTTCAAAAAACTGGTTTTCATGTAAACCTAATAAGAGAAAAAAATCGCTGTTACTCAAAAAATTACAGTTTCTCAGATTTTACTAACCACATAATTAAAACTAACCAATCTTCCGATAGTCATAAATTAAAACGTCTCCATTCGGTATCTTATAAAAGAATGACAGTGGAGAACTTAAAGACCGTAAGAATTCAAAACAAATGAATGACATTCCCTAACACTTCAACGCTACTGTCCATGTTACCATTAAATATAGAAAATGGTTAAGGAACCATCCAAATTTTTTCTCAATTCAAAAATCAAGAAAAAGGTCTCGATCAGCGCAAGGCTTTTCATCCAAAGAGGTGTACCTTTATTATTGAGCCAAAGTGTGAGACTTAACTTCACATATATATTATATATTTATATTAACCTTACCTAACTTTACGTATATATTTATAGAGGATCAATAGTGTTACATACAAATATTACTTTTTTAAATTATATTTTATTTATTCGAGTAATACATGGCCACAAAGCCTTTAAAAGTACACAATTAATAAGAAATCTGCTTCTTATTCAGCCTTCTTTAGTGTTAATGTCTATTTTGAAATAAAAAATAAAAAAAACTATATATATATCTATATATATATAATATATAAAATCTCCAATTATACACTAAATTTTACAAGTACAGTATCAATCTATGCCATTTCTCCAAGAAATTACAAGTAAATATTACTCCAAAATACAAGCACCTGCTGTTATTAAATTATAATACCAAATATGTGACTTTATCTCATCTGCATACTCTTGTGTGACGCGGCGCGGTAATACAAGTGAAGTCAAGTGTTCCCATAATTTAACAGATTTTGAATTCTTTGACGCACGACGCGGGAACAACATAAATTGTAACTTTCCGACACATTCCGTCATAAATTTGAACGATCAAGAATTTATCAAAGTACCTACTCGCAATTTAGGAACAATTTCGCACCGTGTAATTTGTAAACTTAACCAGAAGAATTATTCCGACACATACGCCGGCGCATAATCGAATCAGGGAAAATTTTCAAAGTACGACGCGCAAAATAGCAATCGCAAGGCATAAAGTCGCTTGGAGGTATTTAAGTTTCGCTACAACACTGTGTTTTGAAGATTTTTGGATGAAAATACAAGCATAAAATTGTACAGAGATGAACTACACCTTTTTTTATTTAGGTTCTTCTTTTGTTTCATATCTAACTAACTAATTTTTAAGAACTGTGGGGTAGTCTGTGAAAATGACAAGCATTAAAAAAAATGCTTTCAAAATATATTGCTGGAGAAATATGTTATGGATAACATGAAGCACAAATATAAAATTCAATCACGGTAAGCTCGATCTAAAAGTAGATGCTTATGTACATTTGCCGTCTATGGAAATATTCTACAGTACTTTATTACATTTTCATATGAATCTAAATGTCTGTCCGTAACTTGCTAGAACTACCCTGGAATTACTATTTTAGATTATTATAGTGTGACATGCAATCAGGGTGCAACACGCAACGGCTCAGGTAACACGCAAGGGTCGTTCACTAAATTACACGGTCTACGAATTTTTATATTATTATATTTAGTTTAAAGTTTAAGCTGATGAAGTCAATTTATTATTCAATTTTCAGATTCAAAATCTTGCAATTATTATGTCCCGCGATTTTTCACGGGTGTATGGCTAGTAGGTATATATATGAAACTTACACCCTAGTTGAGTGGTGACACGCAGTGTTGTTATAGTGTAGTTGTTGTTATCGAGTAGAATTACATTGTCACGGATGCGAGGTGAAAAGGTTCGAATAAAATTTCTGGAAAATAATTGGGTATACGGAACTTGATTGCTTGGTTCTCTCTCGAATAATCACTTAATAAATCGCGTTTAGAGATCGCGTTCTGTCAAAACAAAAAACTTCCCGCTCGGCCGCCCGTCGTGTTCTATAATATACCTAAGTAACTGTCGTTGCTCATGTTTCTTGTCACTTTTAGTTTTAGAACATTTGTGTAAGTGCTCGTAAAAAAATTGTGCTTCTTGGCATTTCCAGACGTTTCTCGATAATGCTCGATTAATCGGGAACGTTCCGGAGTACCTGTTCTAGACTGCTATAGATTTTGGAATGTTTTTGTCGTAAATACTAGGTGTTCGGACGGACAGACAGAAAGAAAACGAAATTATTATGTTTGATTACGATAACGATTAACAGCAAGTATTTTGATGAAAATGCATTACGTTAAAACATAATAATTATTTATTTAACAACCTTTCACGTCTTTGATAAGCCCTATTATATATTTAAAGTATTTTTTTTCGGTCCGCGGAGAAGCAGCGATAGCGACATCGCTATCTTTGCCGCCTTCGGATTTGCTCGCCTGGGGTTCAAGTCCCATTTCCGACCGTTTAATTTGTTTTTTTAGCCGTGAATTCAAACAAAATTACGGACGTTACACGAAGATACAGGGAGAGATAAACAGATGGACGACAGATGGACGGACAGACGGACGGATAGGTGAACGGACAGACAACGAAATTATTATATTTAGGTGTTATACAAATTTGTGTATGGTTATAATTGTTCTACGTATGTCTCACTCGAAAAACGTTTGTGTTAAGACAGGTAAAGTTTTTCAATGGAGTTTTTAAATTATAAATAATTAATATTAATATTAAATATTACTAGCAGATAAAAAGACAAGAAGAGAATTAATAATTAAAATTTGATTTTATTGCGATCGTTTGACAAATTTATGTATTGAAACAATGGATATTTTATAAGAAGTTGAGAAGATATCTCAATACATCCATATGATTTAAATAAAATATTGTTTGAATACCTAAAAATTAATAATGTTACCAGCCGATTGGCTGTCAACATTCAGGTTACAATTTACATAAATGGATGCACAAATACTTGGTCTATCCATTTATAATCAAAGTTTTGTGTTACTATCATACTTCTTTTTGATTATGCTATTTAATATTTTGTTTAAAAGTATACTCAAAGCATGAAATATTTATTCTCGAGTTTCTAGCGTATTGTAATTATGTTCAGGGTTTATTTAAAGTGTGCATCTTTTTCTTCGTGTACCCTGTCGGATCCTCCCCGACGTCGGCGATCACCTGGGAGAAAGTTTCCCTGTCCAGGGCAGTGCGGAACAGCTCTTCCACGCTTCTTATCCCGGTTCACTCTCGGATGTTTCTAAGCCAGTAATACCGCCTCCTTCCGACCCCTCTGCGACCCTCAATGTTCCCCTTCATGACGAGCTTAAGAATGGAGTATTTTTTGCCTCTCATTATATGACCAAAGTATGAAATTTTGTTTGTGTTTGCTTTACGTAAAACTTCAATATTACTATTCAGTCCAGAATAACTTTGGCATTTTACGTCCACATTTCAAACGCCTCTAGGCGATTTAGAGTATTCACCTTCGGCATCCATGCTTGAACACTGTAAAGTAGAACTGACCATATATAGAATTTTATCAACCTTCGTCTGAGCTTCATGTTTTAGTCGTCATTACAGAGTAGACTTTTCAACTTATTAAAATATGTCTCTATTCTGCATTTAATCTCCGTGTGAGGGTCCAGATTGTCAGTATTATTGAAGTGCGCATGATGGTGTTGAATACACTATGAATAATACTTTTTGCGTAAATTTGTCAAATTTACTTGGATATTCGATTAAAAGATTTGCTTTTCAAATGGTTTCCTGGGATAATAATAAAGTCATAATTGCTCCTCCCCATGCACTTACGCCATGTTCAATTAAAGACCATTTTTAAGATATAATTATAAAAGAGGATACGTTATATCATGAATGAACAATATTTTGTTTCTTTTTTGTGAAAATAAATCAAATTCATTGCTGATTTCACCGCAATTTTTATGACACTTCCCATAATTCATGAACATTTTTATAAAAATATCCAAAGCCCTTTTCCGTTCCTGCTTTTGTGATCTTCACAAAAATTCTTGGAATTTTTCATCATACACCTTTGTTGTTTTTTTATCGATGGACTGTGAAAATTTGATATACCCTTCACCTGTATAACCCAATACCCATTTACTTAAAGGCACCTTTTGAAATTTCTGTGTCGAAAATATTGGCCAATGTTTTCTATACCCACATTTAGGAGAGGGCTAAAAACATAATACTGTTGCATACTTATATGTTATATGAACCTGACTCTACAATAGGGTAAAATTATGTTTTTAATGACTTATCGAAAAATCAGTAATCTAAATAAAAAAATAATTAAAATATTTTTTTAAGTTACCAGTTATTAAAAAGAAAGCAACCCCGACGAGCGTAAAAAAGAATATTGTGATGTAAAATATATTATTTGGTAGTAAAATAACGTAGTTATAAGCATAGTCTAACTCACCTCATCTGTGGTTTTTTGCGGGCTTCTTACATTTTCTTTTTCTGGTGCCATTAAATCTTTCGTCATATTCATTCATTCACCTTCATCCCCTTGTCTTAGAGGGTCGGGGGCCCAAGGAATCGACAAGGTGTTTCCATGTTCCCCTGTCTTGCGCTGTTTCTCTATGAGTCAACCAGTCTAGATCCATACTGTTTTCGTTCACATTTTTCTGTTGACTCTCCCAGCTTAATCTGGGGCGACCCAACGGTCATCTTCCTTCCGGGGTTTGCCGGTTAAACTCGTAACATTCCATATGCCAATTTTCAGCATCTCTTTGGGCATGTTACACTGTGCCAATTCCTCTGTTTTTTAAGATTTATGGCAAGCAACTCGTTAAACAATTCGCGCGCGCGGACATCTATACGTCACCGCGTATTGTTGCGAATTGTCGTTTATCTTAAATAAATATGTATATAAAACAGACACAAGTTACTAGTGATACCCGTGGTAACCTGTGTCCTAGCAAATTACACATAGGAACAATTTTGAAATATATCGATGTCTCTATATATTGATGGCCTAGGGCTTACAACCTGTACCAGCTGGCTTAAGTAATCATGACAATGATGATGTTAATGCATCTTACCAATTCCATCATAAGAACATCCACAAATTATCAAACTTTTTAGAGTTGTATATATGTTCCAATTCTAGGAACCTACCGTATATTTGGTTGGACTACGCTATAGACATCTGTAGTTCTTTTTCATGAAACAATATACATTAATTTCGCAGCTGGTAATACCTCTTTATTTTATATACAATTTTAATACAGTTTTGTTTAATATTCTAATTTCACCAGCTGAACTTAGCATCATCGTCTTAGCTACACGCCTCTTTTCTTGAATATAAACTCGCCAAATTGATGACTTATAGAGCTTATGTAATCATAATCAAATCGTATTTTATTAAGACTCATTTTCATACTAGATTATGGCTTTTGTATTTAGTTAAAATCATAGATCAATGTTCTTGAAATATTAAGGTTTACTAGGCAGAACCTTAATTTTAATAAAAAAAAAAACTAAAAATATGATTGAGAAATTAAGAATTTACTTGTCTGTATTTATTCCATGCTAGCCATTGCAAGATCAAATAGTGATGAAGATATACATATATTGATTGAAGTATTATAATATTATTCATTACTCTCGCTTGTATGTGAGGGATAAATAAATATTGCAAAAAATTATGCATAGGTACCAAATATGACCTTTAAACTCTTAAAATTATTTCAACAATTTTTTATTTTATTATTAAATTTATTTGGTAAATGTACACACTTAAGGGTATATTCAATATAATATAATTAATACACATTTATATTACATGCTTACCCACTTTTAAATGAGATTTTATTCTCGTGTTTTAAAGTGGGGGCATTGTCATATATGTATACATCTATTGTTAATGTAATCGATATTGTAAGACTATAATATATATTGCATATGTAAAATTATATATATTATTTATTAAAAAAATTAATTATTTTTATTCCTGAAACTCAATCATAAATTATGGGTACCATTTTTAAAATGTATTGAGAATATCACGAAAAAAAGACACGTTGTATATTATTACCCTTTTACTCAAAATCGTCCATCTTTTAATTTTGAGGATCAATTAATTTTCCAAAAAAAAGTCATTCATGCACCTTTAAAGTAATTATGAGTAATTCAAGTGAATATTAATGAAAGATGGAAAGAACTATCTTGGAGTAGTATTTATTTTATTTGGAGTGAAATAATCGGCATACACAACAAGAACACGAAATATTTAACATAATTGAAATATTAGTTTGAACAATGTTAATAGCTTATTGATACAAAAGGCTAAGCTAAAATATTAATTTATCAGCGTAAAAACATTATGAAAAAAATTAAGAAGTGCTGATCTGTACCAGAAGGGAAAACTGAATTAGTGAATAAAAAATGATGTACCAGTGAATGCCCGTATGAGTGAAAGTAAATATTAATCATTCCTCCCCGCGTGTGGAATTTCTGCGCCAACGTTTGTACGACGGAAACTTATAAGCCAGCATTTATACGATAAAACATTTATATGAGTGGAAATTTATTAGCCCAGCATTTTATACGCCAAGAATTTGGGCAATGGCATACTTATATGACAATACGTAACAATCCACAGGATGCTGACTTTTATACCGAGTTTAATTCCAAGGAGTTCTTAAAACATTGTTCTGAAAATGGTTCAGATTCAGTTTTTTTATGTTTTGATATTGTTTGTAAATAAAAATATAATCAGAAGAAGGTATTATTAACATTAATTTTGTAACCCTTTTGGTTTATATATTTATCCACCTGGTTTCAAAAACGACCATTTTCTTCGTTCGGAAGTTTTAAAAATAATATAACAAAAAAACACAAGTATATATATTACCTTTTGTTTACAGAATATTTTCAATGTGAAGTGATGTTGGTTGGATTGGATGGATGGAACACGATATTATTATCGGAAGTTGTTGGAAATATTCTTTGGACAGTTATGTACTGTTTGGGTAAGTGGTTATATAAACAGTGTTAATAAGAGATTTTGTTAAAATATTTATTTATTTCCTTTGTTTGTTACATAGGTATATACATATATTTATATATGCCATACTACACAACACTTTTACGGCATGGTTGCCCTTAACATCTTTTAACAAGTTATTTTTTCACTCTTATTAAATATTAAAATTTATTTTCTGAATATAACAGAGTACAGAGTTACATAGCTTTTTATGAATATTACATATATGTTAATAATTACGTATTATAAGTTCTTTCGTTTTTGACTTGCAGCGTATCGAAAAATTCTTTATTTATTTAGTTTATTAAAGATTTGTAGAAGAACATACCTAGTTTTTTCTTTCTTTCACCCTACGTTGTTTGTGGTTGATATCCTCAATGTTCGACCTGATGATCGGGTTATATAGTTGTGATGTGAGTCAGTGTGGATGCATATTAGCATTATATATCATTACTTCTAAAATTATTATATATTTAACTTTTTGGTCAATTAGTAGTATTTTGCATACCTCGAATAATTTTTGTAATCATCCTTGTACATATATTTAGTTCTATTATCTACGAAATGTTTTAGGAAACTTAGTTGAAACTGATTTTATCAATGTATGTTTTATAGGTAATAAGACCTTAACTACTCACCCCATAACTGATAATCGAATCGACTATCACGAAGTAAAGTAAGGAAGAAAAAAGTAATCTAACCTACATGGTAATTGCGTAAATTAAAAATATTATAAAAAGTATTGTCATATAAAATAAATCGTCGTTCAAAATTTGAACGATAATATATTTTGTAATATAATATTTGTCGATTAAGCGATTAGTTGTAAATTTATGTGATATAATAAACAAAAAAGTATAATAGATTACGTTAAATGATGTGTTATTCTTATAATCAATGGTAAATAATAAAATTGCATAATCTAGGATATTACTTTTTAATTCTTGTATACAAACTTTGATATTCTGTTACTATTCCTTTAGAATTCATATTGGTTGATTAAAAAGTCACTTTTAATGTTTTCTTCTGAGTGAAGCTGTATAGAATTTTTCTGCTTCCCTAATGCTTTGTTTGAAAAAAATATTTGATCATCACGTCCCGAGACGTAAAAATCTGCCTGGAACAGGAATTATTTATTTATTTATTAATATAGAGTACTAACAAGTTCAGAATTTCAATAACACAATATAATAGTTAATTTGGGATATATTTAACAAAAATATATTTTTTTAATTCTGTCACAGAGTATAAAATTGTAAAGAGATGAACAAAATCCCCTTTTTATGAGAAGGGATTGATTCAGAGCAGTATGTCACTTTTGCGTCTATTTAAGGTACATTTTACTGCAATTTAAGTACTAATTTTTGCATAATGAAATTCCCTCGTAAACAAAACAATAATACAATAATTATTTTTAAAGATATTGTTTTATTAATTTCATATATATCTATTTATATATATATATATATATATATATGTACATGTATACATTTGCAAATGATCATATAAAAGATATACTGTTTTCTAGATATGTAAAAGATTTTTATTTTATTTTAATAGGTGTAAACCGCAGAAATAAAATAAATAATCTTGAATTATTTTATCTGGAACTCAATCACGAACGACTCCTGTAACAATATAATTTCAAATCCTAAAACGCTAAGATAACCAACAGTGAAACAGAACAAAATAAGCAATAAACAAACAAGTGAGAAACGAAACATATTTTATTTATATAGTCGTACACCTATATCTATTATTCGGACTGTAGTGGCAAATGCAGATTAAGGAGTCTCTGGCGAGTGGTGATCGGGCTAACCACGGTCCTTAGCTGCTCTGTTAATATTTTAGTAGAGGAGGATGAAGACGGAATAATCTCCAATGCTCTAAAGCTAAATGTTCAAAATAACAAATGCAATATTTGTTGTAAACCAAAATAATATATGTATTTTATATTAATTAAAATAATTATGGAAAGTTTACACCATCTTGGCGTTTACAAGAAATGTATTTTTTTTGTTATTTTTTTGCAGGAATTTATTCAAATGAAGAAGTGACTTCAACACTGCTGAAAAATATTCGAAACACATGCGCTGCTTGATTTGACATATCTTAATTCATTTATGTAATACTCTTATTTCGGGATGAGGTTGCTCCAACTAAAGACTTTGTTCTCGTAAGTATTTATTCGGTAACAATAATGGTTTAGACAATCGTTTATACAGTAAGATGCGGTCTCGATAACAATGGTAGTAAAAGAGGCTCGACTCGACATTCACGCGCCTTTTTATACATTCTCTCTCTCTGCCATGCAGTCTCTTTCTGGCGTCGCGACATACGTTTCTCAGATCTATTACAATTAATTATTAGCGTGTGCATAAACTTTATTTATAATATAATGAGTAAATATTTTATTTAGATCTACTTTGCATAAAGTATAGTTATACATAGTTTTTGGATAATATGGAGTGCGTGCCTTGTGGTATAGATATATTTATTCATCTCTGGATACATGGTAAACGCAGCCTATGACACCAAATCGTACAATTTTTTTAAAATTCATAATACTTTATACATTTTTTAAAACAATTTTGTTAATGTAAAATATTTAAAAAAATGTCATAAGCAATCATGATAAAATGATAAAATAAAATCCATATCTAGCCGTACGCTCGAGAAAATTAACGGGAAATAATAATAATTAATAACCATCCTTGAGTGACCGCGGTATACGAGCCGCGCGCTAATTGCGTGTCATATTATAATTATCTAAAGTCATTCCAGCAAGTTACGGACAGACAACGAAATTATTATATGTAGATGTAGGACAAAAAATGTTTTAAATTGAATGTATGTTTTGATGCCCCAAGGTGGTGCAATTCCTTAATTAAATTATTTTCGAAAAAATGTATTCGCTTACACTATCCTTCATGAAACTGGTTTATAATTTTTTTTTTATTTTTATTATTTATTTCAAAAAATCCTTGTTTACAATTTATTGGTACTTAATAATAATTTAACAATAAAAATAAAATAACAAAAAAAACAACAAAATAACAATAAAAATATAAGATAAGATTACACATTTTTTTTGTTAGATTTGTGGATTATGCCTACTAGGCTACGCCTGTCCCAGAGTGGCGTTATAGAACACAATTATAATATTTTTTTGAATTCGTCAATAATATTTGTTTTCATAAGGTAATTTAAACACGTTTTTTAAATGCGACCGCACTGAAAGATGATAACGACGTTATTGTTTATATATTTATTTAAAAAGTACTTCTTTTAAGTTTATTAAACGGTGTCGATATTTAGTGTGGAACTTGTCGAATTTGAGGTATTGAAAAGGTCTTGGCTCTAGACCCTTTGAGAGACTTACTATAACGGATATCTATATAAATCACTTAACATGACAAAGACGATTTACTACCGAGAGTCAATTAAATTCCGCTTAGCTATAAGTTTATTAGCTCGTCTTCACGTTAATCGTTTTGAATTGTCGAGCTTTGTCCCAAGCATATTATAAGGGAAGATCCCGCTTTAGGGGTGGTTCAAGGTAGACTATTAGTGTGCATTAATATCCAATTAGCAGCCTGTATGCACGAACAAACACACGATTCTAAGATTTACCTGGTACAAAAGATTATATCAATTATCCCTTGAAGATAGACTACTTTTCTTAATGTTTATATTACACCCGCGTAGTTAAATTGCATTTGAAACACTGAATAGAAAAAATATTTAGCAATTAAGATAAATTAAATAAGACCCACAGGGACGAGGCTATGTATATGGAAAACGTGTATGGACGCCTTTTATAAGGTGGCTCAGGGCTTATGACCTGCATGATCTAGCTTAATTGATCATTTTACATAATGCAATGTTCACCAATTTCACCATAAGAACGACCAAACATTATTTGTATGTATATTTTAAATCCGTTTCTTTTATATTTTTGTATGGACTAGGCTAGAGATGTCTATCTATGTTTTTCCATGATACACACAAAATAAATACGTATTTCATAGACAGGAATGATAGATACCTCTATATTTTTAAAATGGAATATAAAACAATATTTAAAAAAAATAATTATATGATGTTCTTTCGAATTCTTTAGCATATACACGAGAATACGTCAGAAAATTAATATTTTTAAATTTTATATTCCAGTACACATTCAAAAATATTTATATATGTATGACCTGAGAACACAATAACTGGATTTTGTCGAGCTGAAGCAAGATCTAAGGTTTCTCGTATGAATAGCTTCGTCTCTGTGAGATTTCTTTAATTTATCTTAATTAAAAATTTTCCCTCTACGGACGAAAACTCGTGATTGTGTTCCCAGGACGAACATATAAAAATATTGTTAAAAAAATTAAATAGTTTGTCTTCCACTGTCGCGATTCCGTTACCAAGACTAAGGAGGAGTCTAAGACGGAGATAGGCAGATAATGTTGAGACAGCCCTGCAAGGGTAGGGGAGGGCCCAGAGACTGGACCACAAAGGCGATGTCAAGGGATGGATAGCGCTCTATTGTGACAGCGGCTATAGACTTCCGAGTCCCATAAGGCCGCTCAAGAAGAAGATAATAAAGTTACTCCATAAATAATAAGACAACGGAGTAACAATTGTTTCACCTCTGAATAAACTGCCAAATAACTACGAGGCTGGTAAGTTTATTCAACTTTAAGGTGACCTTTCATTGACTGATGTCGTGCTTTTTATTCTTACGAACTAGCGTAGGTCAAAACTTCAATTCAGAATGAAGGCTTCATCATGATTCAAAATGAATGCTTCATTTGTAGTAGGTACTGACACCTTACGCATTTCAACGAACTACACGAAGTAAGCTGCTTGTTCATTATTTGTGTAGTACCTACTTCTAAACTGTACTACTACAAAGTATATATATTCTTGTTTTAATAAGCTTATGCTATTATCATATATATTTTTTCTTCTATTTCTTTCTTTATGCTTAACATTTTGAAATTATTAAAACTTTTATGAATGAAAATCCAATTGACTTGCAAATATCTTGTCATGTACTGATTGGCGTTGTGAAAAAAAATAATTTTGCGTTTCACGATCGTAAGCTATATATTAATAGTGATGGTATTAAGTAAGTTCTGCAACGAAGTACCTCCGTATACTCGACTTACCACTTCACATATTTCTAATCTAACTTCAAACTTCATAAACTATAGCCGTGAAGTGTGACTTTCAGGAAAGTGTGATTTTTAGTGAAGTGGAACGTAATTCACTTTCAATAATGTGAAAAAGAACAGTTCTAATCCGCTCTCTAAATGAACGATGAACGAACTGATTTAAATCCCCCACCCCCTGTCAGAAATAATTTTTGGTGGATAAATGAACAACCTAATTCCTACCCCCCGTCAGCGATATTTTTTAGCTACACGCACAATTTTGTAGTAGTACAGTTTAGAAGTAGGTACTACACGAACAATGAACAAGCAGCTTACTTCATGTAGTTCATTGAAATAGTCGAAGTGAGTAAGATTTAGGTACTTGCTACAAATAAAGCATTCATTTTGAATCATGTCGAAGCTTTCATTCTGAAATGAAGTTTTGGCCTAGAAGTAGCAGCCAAAATATATTGTTTATATGATTTTTCTGCATGACTTTCTAATTGATTAATTTGGTTATAAAATGAAAGTTCTTTAGAAAATTTAAAAAAAATCATGTAGATATATTCTCTAAATCCTTAGGTACTTGTACTTAGGTATTATTTATTAACTGTTTATTATGCTTTTAAAACATACAAACATGCTTTCAAAATCTGTTATTAATTTATTGTCAAATTGACTCTTTTTTGAATGACGTTGGTCATCTGTTAAACACATTTAAAACTCTTCATCTATAATTCCAAAATCCACTTGATATTTTTCCATCATATTTTGTAGGCTGTGTTTGCATTCATACCGACAAATATCTAACGTAGAAGCAGAAAGCGTAAGCGTCAAATTTTAAAAAAAAATCATCAAGTGTTTTGTCATTTGGTTATTTTTTGAAATTGGATCTCGCAAAACCAGGCAATTTTATTGCGTTTTTGAAGCAATTTTAATTTGTATACCTAGTTTTTATATAATAAAACGTACCAAAAAAAATTAAAATGTGCCATTTATCAAAATTATTAAGTGACTTTTGTAAAACTTTGAACTATGAACAAAACTCCGCCGAAAAAATTGAAAAATTAACAAAATTCAAAACTTTGAAACTCAATATCTCAGCTTCACGTTAAAGTCAGATTGTAACGTATCTACCTGTACACCTAAGCTAAATACCTAGCTATAAAGTTCAATAATGTAAGTTTTACGAAAAGCCCAAAGCTTGATACTTTAAGCTACCGAATTAAGCTTTATTACGGCTTTTGGGACTTTTAAGCACACACTTTATGCTTTAAGCTACTAGATGAAAACTTAAATCGAACTTAGAACTTCGGAAGTATATTTACATGAAAGCTAATATTATTTTTTTTTTTTGTTAAGAATTAATATTTTCAAAATTGGCCAGTCGCGATCTATCTAGCGGCTAGGAAAATTCCCCCTCCGTTCTGTCCGTAGCTATCCAAAATTCTTTTGATATGTGGTGAGATTCGTATTCTTATTAACGCGACTAGACTAATATAGATCGAATTCTTACCTAACTATGGAAATAACAAACGCACGTAACTAATCCGTACTCGACCTTCTAGAAACCGCTCTAGAATCCTACAGTTTCGCCTATATGAGAGATAGCCGATATCGTCCACGTCCGGAGTCGGCCTAAAAGCCAATTATATGCGGAGTAGCCGAGGAATAAACGCTAGTAGCAAAACTCCCCTACATTGTACCGCCGTAACTATAATACCACCGGGGTTAAAATACTGTAATATAAAACAATACAATCGTTGCCAAGTTAACGGCATACGCTAAAGATTCCGCCCGCATAGATTATCAACATCTCATAATAGCAGCTTAGAACAGTGTCAGCACAACCACATGCGGCACCCATTTATGACAGATTTACAAGTTATAATAGCATACGTTATATTCAAAACACAAGTAAGAAACCTACCAATAGCGCATCCCACGTTGTCCGATCTGCTCAATCTGTTCATAGTACATAGTAGAGGAAGACAAACATATTTATATTCACAACAACTAGGCGCAACAGAGGCTCAGGGCAAGCTTTGTCTGACATTATCGCAGCCCGAGATTCTAAGGGAATGGAAGATACAGATTTGTAAGTGAAATTTAAGAAGTGTCTAACCACTTCTGTTCAAACGTGGATTTTAGATGCCCCCCCCCCCCCTGTAGGGGGGAGGGGGATGCGGCCCCAGAGCATCGCCGCATCCGGTGGTTAACTCCTGTTTAGACATAACCTCCCACACTAAGCTGCAGACCAAGATCAAGCCGAGACTCTATTGCTCCTGCTGGAATCCCCCGAAGTCCTCGCTTCCCGGCGACAAACATATCAGGAAGAAATCCCGCGTCTGATATTAAGGTTTGTTTATTGTCCCGCGGGGCAGTCAAATTGACTGGTGTATATGATGAGGATCCCACGTTGCGGCTACATGAGCCGGATTATTATGATGTTTACTGCTGATTAAAGGGCTGAATGAACTAACTGGGTGACTGGAAAAGACTCTCCCTTGAGCGCGTCAGTCAGAGCCATGTTAGCATCGCCAAATATAGTTGATGTGATTGATCCCACGGTGTAGTCTTATTGACTAGAGATATTAAATGATGGTAAAACAGCATGATTATTACAGTTGATTGTGTAGTTCCTGATATGTTTCTCGCTGGTCGGGAAGAGAGAACCCCGAAGGTCTCTGTATACAGCAAGTTAGAAAAGGTGGTGACTGATGAGAATGATGGTGTTAGTAATGCCATCGCGCGCCTGAACGCGGTCCCGATCATAAAAATTGATTGTTAAACTGCTAACAGATCTCGTTCATTAAAGCGGCCCCGAGCATAAGTATTGACTGTCGAACTGCTACCTGCATCTTATAATTTCTCGTTCATGAGGAACGTCCTATCTCGTCCTTGAGTACGGAGTTATTACATTCACATACATTCATAACCAGAGCCCGAGCTCGTCGAGCCAAGGGAGTGAAAGAACGTAGGGGCTTCTTCCCTCCGGCTGTGTTTGAGGCACGACGCTCTGGTCCGATTCGAAATGCTTCACCTTTGCTTGACTGAACACATTTTAACTGTGTGGAGTCTTTGCGCAATTCTACTTAGACCCACCCAGAGTGTCCCCGCAGTCCCGTTCATCCCCTGGATCAAGAACACGCACCCCGTCATTTGATCCCAGTTACATACAACTATATGTATCGCGAGTGTATCTCTTTCTTCAATCCCCTTCATTTGCTTCTCATAGTTGCT
>JADDOH010011102.1:0-13890 GCA_016648135.1 Agrypnia vestita | reverse complement strand
AAGCCATGTGACATGTACGTCTACCTGGTAATAAAATTTCTGCTATTCCTGTCCAAGCAACAGATAAAACTTTCTTAGATCTTCCTCTTAAAGTATGTATGATGGTCTTATAAAGGAACGTTTTACCTGTGCCACCAGGACCGTCAATAAAGAAACATTTTTTTGTTTCAGGTACATCTGAAATTTTTTACTTATTATACTGTCGAAAGCACAATGTTGTTCTCGATTGAGTTTTCCAGCCATCTCTAACCCTAAAGAACTTTCTAATGCTAAATTAATATCAACCACTTCATTATAAGTATTGCTGTAATCTGGTCCCGGCAAACCCTGTGATGTGCAAGAAGAATTTTCATTTATTAATGCCTTTTGAATATACAAAAGGGAACAATTTTGTGCAATTTCTGCAGTAGCACCTTGACGACTAAAGTCTTCTGACATCAAATCTTTGAAATCGTTCCACAGCTGCAACGGACCTGGTGGGAGGCAATGAATCATTAATAAGACAAATAGGTCGCGAAGAGCTTTGGGCATCATATACGTTGAAGCTTCAGCCATGCAACGCTGCCATTCTCCAATATCATCGATGAGTCCTAATTCTCGTACTGCATCACGAAATGTAGGAAGTAAGACAACCCTTAATAGTCCGCAAAGATTCAAAGGACGTAGCCCCAGTCACTTGTAAAAGAATAAGTCTTAAATGGTATAATTCTATATTTCTAGGAGAAACGGGGGACATGCGACCAATAATCTTGTCCCCGCCACATTGCCTCTTCTTCCACTGCTTATTGGTAGAAAAAACATAGAAATTAGTTAAATCCTGATACTTAATATTACGTGCCTCATTATCTTGTTGGTTAAGTTTAAACCATGCAGTTAATGTTGTATTATTTAAGGCTGTAGAGTCCAACCAAATTCACCTGATGGAAATAACAATGGAAAAACCATCTGATCTAAATGTTTTGATAACATATTAATACGCTGGAGACCTCCTACATTCTTAGGGTGAACAGCAAAATCTACGTTTGGCGGTAACCTACCTTCGTAATCTGCTACATACACAATGGCGACTTCATTATTATTAGATGGAGCATTTTACCTTCTTTGGTCATCTAACGAAGAACGCGTAAAGAGTAGTTGAATATTCCGCATCTGGCCCCCGTGCTCTGCAACTATAGATTCTTCTTCCTCAACCGCTTCTTTCAACCTTTTGTATTGGAGAGCATATGGACTTACACGACGGATGACATTATCAATAGTTTCCATTATATTTTGTTGACATCTAAGGTTAGACGGATGGCTCATACGTACCCTGACTGCTTCATCCGCATCGTAAACATATAGTTGCGCATATGCCGGCACCTCTCCATCACTCTGCAAACTTCTAGACGTTCTATGATATACTTCACCTGAAATTTTTAAACAATACGGGCCTACACCTGGTATGTCACTTATTTGCACTCCGAAAGATGCAAATGCATTAGCACAGTTGTACTGCACATTTAAAATAAGATTTCGCATTTCTTCCTTCAGCATACACTCTTTGCCTAGCATTTTTACGTTCCTGCTGGTCAGCATTCCTTCTTTCACATTCCTCTTCTGTTATGTTTGACAGTCTACGTCTGGCATTTCTTCTTTCATATTGTGAACTCGATTCGCATTATCAAATTGCCGGTTTGTGATGTTGAGTCTTCCATCGGAATTCTGAAAAATAATAATATTTATGTATAAATACGGAGAAAATGACACGTAAAATGACATTCGCGCCACGCGCTGTGAGTCTTTTGAGGTTATATGAGAGACGTTTAAAGGTTAAGTTCACTTTGCAGTTTAAATAAAATATAAAGCGTAATAAATAAATGTTTTGAACGTTTATTGAAGCAAGATTAATGCAAAAACAATAAAAAGAAAAGCGTAAACGTATACTTACTGTCAATGTCATAAAGCGTCATTCTGTGGTATGACCAGCACAAAAATTCGTTGACTGCAATTACGTTGGCTGTTTTGAATACACGGATTCCACGAAAATATTTTAAAAAATCTATAAATTCCGATATTTTAATTTTCGATAATTTGGATTGGGATGTTTTTTGATATCAGTTTGTTCGTATTCCTATATTTTTTAATCTTTTTAATGTACTCTAAAATGTTTTTTTTTAAACTGGCAACAGAAATTATCCAAATGCAGAAACGACATTGGTTGGAGTAATTAATATATAGATTACTAAAATTGTCTCATATCTACTTTCTTTTCCCGCCACCTCAGCATTTACTGAAAGATTTTTTTCAGTAATGAATGCAAAGTGGCGAGAGGATAGAAATAGAGCAAATATTAATTTAATAAAAAATGAGCTCCTCATTTATTTTAATTTTAGTTATAATCGTGGTTGCGCGTATGAAGTTTTAAAAAAGAGTGTAAATTAATAAGTTGTGCGAGAAGCTCTAAAAAATATGTATTTAAAACATAAATAAATAAAATACTGTTCATTTTTCTAAAATACTGTTTAATATTCTTCTCAGACTTTACTTTCTCAGACTCTACAGACTCAGAATATACTTTATTTCTTGTAAAAAAGTTGACAACCCAAAAAAAGTTGACAACTTAAGCCACGCCTCTTTCTTTTGATGTGTGCTCGAAAAACCGACTACCAAGCCAAGTTTGGCAAACGTCTCTACGCACGGCCAAAAAGCCCTGTACACATTGGGCCAACCTTACTTTGGGCCAACCTCGGCCATGTGTACAACCTTCACCAATTACATCATACAGTATCAAATTTTATAAATATCTAAATCTTTATCCAAATATTTAAAGGCTATGCTTTAGTTATTTTTGATCGAAAATTAGTAATTCCCACGACATAGTATATACATAGTGTGTAGCCGTTGGTAATAATACCTTTATATATTTTTTAAATGTTTTTTCAATGTTTCCTACATAAATAGTTTCGTCTTTAATTAATAATTAATCTGTGTTCTTTGAACATACTATATATAAATTTTGTTAGATAACCTAAAGTCAACATAAAACATTTAAGTTATTAAATTTACATCACGTCTTATCATATATTTTGACAGTCGATTTTCTAATAATTTTTTTAATATTTGCCCAATTTTTTTTCATTTTTGAAATATGGGCGCTTATAGGGAGGAACATTCTTTTACAAAAATCTTAGCAAGCGCCGTATTCCACGGTTGACGGAAGAAATAAAATCTAAATTTCATGTTGATGTCATCAAAATGTTTGAGGGCAAAATTCGAATTACGTAATACGAATTTTCTGGTATGATTAATATTGTATCGCTATCATTTAATTTTTTATCGCTTAAATTGTCTTTGCTCCGCTTGAATTCAGATAATATTATAATATAACCTGTGGGAGTTTGCAATCTTCTGGACGAATCCATATAAAATTATTATAAGCCATTTTGATATCGGTTTGTTTCGTGTAGAAATAAGAGACATATTTTTATTGAAGATTGTGAATAGGTTTATATTTTAGACAGGTGTCTCATAGCTAGTAGCAACATGGCAGATGTCATTTTCGCAACGGGGTACCACCGAAGGAGAAGAAGCAGCAAATATTGGGAACGTCTTTGGAGAAGACTTCATCTTTAATATAATTTTTTAATATAAAATATACTCTATACACTTTGGGTCAAATGTCGATTTCCGTAGAACGTTGGAATATCACTGCTGTAACTTATATAGGACATTTAAAATTCATTCACTTTAATACAAGTCAAATAATATAACTTTCAAACAACGTGTCATATATATTAAGAACCAATAAATTCCGATATTCCAGTAAATTGATATAGTAATATTATAATATCGAGGAAATATATTCTGAATAAAGGTCTGCGAATTTTACATATAGAATTTATACACTTTCTTAGCGGGCTTACTTATTGCGAGGAGGAATTCAGTCTAAAGAATAACAGAAAATCCAAGAAGCCACACAATATTTGCGCTGGGAATGTGCCTTGACCCGTTATTAATTCCTATTTGAAGAAAGTCCAGGATCATGGTTCGCGAGGGAAGTTGCACTGCATTGTTTATTTCATGTTTTGCGAACATTCCACGTCTACGAAATGATGTAAAATATTATTTAAAATTTTATTTATTTAAAAAATATTCTTTCTTGACAGGTTAAGGAAAAAATATGGACGATCGGACACAGGGTTCTAAACACTTTCCCCTGGACACAAACTCCGCATCAAAACCTCTCTGGACATTAACTCTCTCGCAAAAAAAACATTGACAATTACCCTCCCGTGCAAAAATACTCCCTTACAATAAAACCCCACCTTATACAAAAATACGTATTTTAAATTGATTTTCAGAAACGGGTGAAAGTTTTATTGATATCTAAAATAAATCTATATTTTGAGTAAAATAAAGTAGTATTGATACTGATAACATAGACCTAAGCCCCGCAAGCAACTTTCCATACATATGTGAGGAGCATATTGACGTACGGCTGTGAGACATGGTGCTTAACCGAAAGATATAGACAAAGGCGTTTGAGATGTGATGCTACAGAAGAATAATAGGAATTTCCTTGAGAGAGTGAAGAAGGACCATCTCATCTCTCATCTCATTGATCGGCCACATTATGCGCCATGGTTGAGGGGACAAATTACAGAGGGCGACCTCAAGTGAGTATTTGGAACAATGTGCGAAGACATGAACTGCGCCTCGCAAGTTGAGCTGAAGAGGGCTGCAGAGGATAGAGCGCAGTGGTGGACGAGATGTAGGACTTTACTGCAAACCAAACCGCAGGATCAAAACTACGATGTAGAGTAAGATACTAATCATTTATATTAATTAATATAGCCGTTCGCCCATGAAAAATCATGGGAAATAATAATAATTAATACGACCCTTGCGTGTACCATGATGTCTTACGGTAAATTTTTAAAATAAAATAAAATAAAAAACATGCGATGTTGTATTGGTGTGTTGGATGCCATCTACAGGCAGGTGCAGATGATATGTGACTTTGTAGCACATACAAGGTACACGAGCGCCGAAGAGGGAAGCGCCCTGGATTTGTGTCTCCAAGTTGTCGGGATAAAATATTGGTTCCCGAATAAGCCCAAAACGGGGTTTTCGTCATTGCTGCGCTGTTCCGAGCACGTGATCTTTGATTGCTATCCGCTTTCAATATTTCTCGAAGCGCTGCGCAAACAGAGGTACCTACCTACTCACTCGGCGGGCTGGAGAACTTGAGCGCGGAAATACAAATACAACCAGGCAAGAAATTATTAAGGTTTAAACTTCAAAGGTTTTGTTTGACTTTCCATGGTATTGTCTTCGGTCAACGAAGTAAATATTCGTTTGAACGTTGCATTTATAACAAGTTCTCATTGGGATCTGAAATGTGAAAATTGCATGTTTGAATATAATAATTATACATGGATCTGCAATTTGTAATAAAAACCATTGCGAATACTTTGTACAACAGTTTTGTTTGTTTTTAATCTTTTATATATATATATATATTTAAATTTATTTTATAGTAAAATAATATTTTTTTATCAAAAATGTTTTCACGTCCTTCATGGCCGACCTCTCTGGCCTGACCTCTCCTGTCCTGATGATGGATCCCTTTGCAAGGTCGATTATCAGGGCTGATGTGATGAGTACAGTACGGTATTGAATCTGATTTCGGTACGGTATTGCAAGTCAATACATAAACTAAATATCAACACACTAACTTTATGAATAACTTTTATTTTTATTTTTATAATTTCTTAAGTTAGTTAATATTAAACTTGCACACTAATGAATATTGAACAGTCTAATTTATTTTTACTTAATTAGTAGCCCACATTTACATTATATTTTAATTTTTGTCCTGTCCTAGTAGGATCTATGGCGCGAACACATAACTAAGTGCTTCTATCTTATTTTGTCTTGCATTGCTCTGGTACTAGACCTATTAATTAAAATTAAGGCCCAATCAATTAATATTTACACAATATTTGTTGCTGTGTGAAGAGTTGAATCGTATGTGAGAAAAACACAAAACTTGGTCCAATTATATACCCCCAAGTAACCCCAAGTAAGACTACTAAAAATGATAATCATGTAATAAGATTAACAATATGCAGTAAGTTACAAAAGAAGTGCAGTATAAAATGTTACAGTGAAATAAGTCCTGAAACGAGAGAAAAGAGAAGGGGAGAGAAGATGGAATGAGGTTGGATTAAAATATGATTGATGATAATAAATAAATGCTAAGGCGGCACATTCACAGCAAGTGCATATTTCGGCGTTTTTTTTTACGAAAATGTTGGTTTTTATTATTCATTTATATCATAGGCTGCAATTTTTTTAGAGCGATAACTTAGATACTACTTTTGATATTATATAAAAGTAATAATCTGGACATTATTTAGAATAATTAATGAAATATAAGCATTAATCGACAGGCCGCGGCCAAAAAATCGTTCTTAGTGTCCTAGGCGGCGCTAATTTTAAATGAATATTTATATGGACGCATAATATATTTTTTTTACGTATGAAGTATACTTCATTATCTAAAGCTAAGGAAATCAACAAATATTTAATATTAATAAAGTTATAATGTTTTAAATTTGCACAAGAAATTTTTAGGTTTTTTGTTGATATTAAAACGCTTTTTATCTATATAAAGAGATGATTTTAAACAGTATATTCTATTTATTCTCGTATTTTGAGGCTTTACTCACTTAATAAAAGTAAGTTTTTTTATATAAATACATCTCAATTATTATTTTTAAATAAAAATTCCAAAGTATGAAATGCGCCAATAAATGACGCTGCTGCCAATGGATTTGTTTTATAATTACGTCATTTATTGACACATTTCCGCACCATCTAGCGTAGCGTCTTGGAAGCGTTAGTTTGCGTTAACATCTTTGGTGTTAACCTAACAACATTGGTGACGAAAATTATAACATCAGTTATGAACATTGTTATATCGAGAATTATTTATTTTGATGGTAACGTTTGACATGGTTGCAGTGATTTTGGAATTAAAAAAATTAAACGTAACAATTTTTTTCCAAAATAAATATTTCTTAGTGACCTAATTATTTTGATTTAATTAAAAAGGTTATCTTACAGTTTCGCTGTTACTTGAAGGCAATGCAATTGAAAGGGAGTTGCTGTATTTTATTAGGACCGACAATACTTTTCAATAGAATAACGTCGGCTACAACAGTGATCGCGTAGCGCTCTAGAGCGCAGACATTAAGACGTTGTGTGATAAATTACCCCCCGTTTATTAATTTTGACAGCACCTTACGCGGTGATAAATTCAATCTGACGCCGAAAAGCTTCTCGCGCGCTGCAGAGTAAACCGAGGTTTTGACACTTCATAAGCAATTGCATCATCACTCTTGGCAACAATATAAAATGTGACATTTATTTGTTAGTCAAATTTTCTCTCAGACATTAGAGAATATTCCCGAAATATTTTACAAAATTTTTTATTATTTATAAAATAGCGCACACGCACATACATTTATACGTGCATATACAGAAATTAAGCACCTGTTCAAGATATATTACAGATGTTTCATAGACACGAAGTTATTTTTTATATGAAGTCTTTTTGGGTGTTCATAGGACTTAAGACCTATCGTATGGCTGACCTATGTGACCACTTTACACAGTGTAATGGTCACCAATTCCACTCAAGATAGACTGTCACATCTATAAAATTTTTGGAAGTTGTACTCTCTCTCGCATCGTGATCCAAAAGTCGCGGGTTCGAACCTCACTCCAGATCAGCAAGTTAGTCCTATTTTTTCCTAGGCACAAGCATTTAGCTTAGTTTGAAAATAGTAAGAATATTGATGTGACACGTATTCCGCATCTCTATTTAAAAAAAAAAAGTTTCATATGTGTGTTGCATTTCACTACCAGCACCTATGGTTAAAATTTGTCATCCCCAAAAAAAAGTAGGTACACATGTCGCCATATATATATATATATATATAAATGATTAAAAACAAACAAAACTGTTGTACAAAGTATTAGGTCTTGGCCTCCTCAATAATTTTCCTCCACTCATCTCGGTCTAGTGCCAGCTTGTAACGTATCTACCTAGCTGTAAACCTAAGCTAAATACCTAACTATAAAGTTTAATAATATAAGTTTTACGAAAAGCCCAAAGCTTGAGACTTTAAGCTACCGAATTAAGCTTTATTACGACTTTTGTGGCTTTTAAGCACACACTTTATGCTTTAAGCTTCTAGATAAAAACTTAAGTCGAACTTAGAGCTTCGGAAGTATATTTACATGAAAGCTAATATTATTATTTTTTTTGTTAAGAATTTATATTTTCAAAATTGGCCAGTCGTGATCCATCTAGTGGTTAGGAAAATTCCTCCTCCGTTGTGTCCGTAGCTATCCAAAATTCTTTTGATATGTGGTGAGATTCGTATTCTTATTAACGCGACTAGACTAATATAGATCGAATTCTTACCTAACTATGGAAATAACAAACGCACGTAACTAATCCGTACTCGTCCTTCTAGAAACCGCTCTAGAATTCTACAGTTTCGCCTATATGAGAGATAGCCGATATCGTCCACGTCCGGAGTTGGCCTAAAAGCCAATTATATGCGGCGTAGCCTAGGAATAAACGCTAGTAGCAAAACTCCCTTACATTGAACCGCCATAACTATAATACCATCGGGGTTAAAATACTGTAATATAAAACAATACAATCGTTGCCAAGTTAACGGCATACGCTAAAGATTCCGCCCGCATTGATTATCAACATCTCATAATAGCAGCTTAGAACAGTGTCAGCACAACCACATGCGGCACCCATTTATGACAGATTTACAAGATATAATAGCATACGTTATATTCAAAACACAAGTAAGAAACCTACCAATAGCGCATCCCACGTTGTCCGATCTGCTCTATCTGTTCATAGTACATAGTAGAGGAAGACAAACACATTTATATTCACAACAACTAGGCGCAACAGAGGCTTAGGGCAAGCTTTGTCTGACATTATCGCAGCCCGAGATTCTAAGAGAATGGAAGATACAGATTTGTAAGTGAAATTTAAGAAGTGTCTAACCACTTCTGTTCAAACGTGGATTCTAGATGCCCCCCCCCCCTGTAGGGGGGAGGGGGATGCGGCCCCAGAGCATCGCCGCATCCGGTGGTTAACTCCTGTTTAGACATAACCTCCCACACTAAGCTGCAGACCAAGATCAAGCCGAGACTCTATTGCTCCTGCTGGAATCCCCCGAAGTCCTCGCTTCCCGGCGACAAACATATCAGGAAGAAATCCCGCGTCTGATATTAAGGTTTGTATATTGTCCCGCGGGGCAGTCAAATTGACTGGTGTATAATGATGAGGATCCCACGTTGCGGCTACATGAGCCGGATTATTATGATGTTTACTGCTGATTAAAGGGCTGAATGAACTAACTGGGTGACTGGAAAAGACTCTCCCTTGAGCGCGTCAGTCAGAGCCATGTTAGCATCGCCAATATAGTTGATGTGATTGATCCCACGGTGTAGTCTTATTGACTAGAGATATTAAATGATGGTAAAACAGCATGATTATTACAGTTGATTGTGAAGTTCCTGATATGTTCCTCGCTGGCCGGGAAGGGAGAACCCCGAAGGTCTCTGTATACAGCAAGTTAGAAAAGGTGGTGAATGAAGAGAATGATGATGTTAGTAATGCCATCGTGCTCCTGAATGCGGTCCCGATCATAAAGTTGATTGTTAAACTGCTGACAGATCTCGTTCATTAAAGCGGTCCCGAGCATAAGTATTGATTGTCGAACTGCTACCTGCATCTTATAATTTCTCGTTCATGAGGAACGTCCTATCTCGTCCTTGTGTACGGAGTTATTACATTCACATACATTCATAACCAGGGCCCGAGCTCGTCGCACCAAGGGGACTGAAAAGACGTGAGAGGTTCTTCCCCTTAGATGTTAGAGGGGTAACCGCATCAAGACCTTCAGACCATCCTGTAATTCTTGGCTTTAAAACCCAGTCACAACCGGGTAGATACAGTTAAGATGGCCCTACCTAGTCCCTGACCTAAGGTGTCTCTCCAATCTAATCAGACTTCATAGCCGAGAACGCGCGCTCCGACATTCGACCCTGTCTTGCCACGCGAGTAGATCCAACTTCATCTTTTCCACAATCGAAATTCTGCCTCCCAAGATCACGGGGCGTGAAAGACGTACAACTCCTCGCCTCCCGACCATGAAGAGACGGACTTCCCCATTCGGTTCTCGTTCATTATCCCATTTATAATCCCCGCGTGCCTAACCTTAAGAGTCTAGCGCCGGTAATAAGATCGCATTATGCTACGTTGGAAGTTATTATTGCACAACCGGACGAAATGCCTATTTCCCGCGATCCTATTCAATTTGTAAAACGCAATAATATGTATTTATTTATGTTAGTAAAACGTTTGAAATGCAGAATGCACGTATGATGACCTCGCTTCTATCCTAAAGATAATTAAGATATAATCCCGACGTTACGTCCCGACATCAGTACTAATTTGTTTCCGCGTCCGTTACCGTCGAACTCTGAACCCACGTAATGAAATGAATAGTGACCATGAGATAATGACAAATTATATAGAACGAACATTCCATTTGATACACATAAGAAAACATCAGGAATAAATAATATCAAAGGTTCTTATCTTAGTTCTGTAGTTGGTCTGCTTCTAAGATGGCATCCTGATCCGAAGTAATATAACTCTCCAAAATTGAGAAATTACCAGCGCCTGTGTAGCCCTTCATTTCCCTTGTATATATATTTTAATATCAGCGCCTGTAAAACTGTATTAGATCCTAGAAACAAGAAAACTATTCCCTCTACGCCGAGCACATACAGAACATAAACCCCTTCAATCTAGTTCATCCACGGTTAAGCAAAAAGGCGAAAGAATAGTAATAGTAAAAGGTCCTTAACTGACAGAAGTGGAAGTTCTCTGCAAACTGTCCATATCCTCTAGTGGCGCCTGTGTTTTCCAATAACAACTTTCCAGTCATGTATTTAACATAACGTCCTCCTTGTGTGTATGTGTGCTGCAATATCTGTCATCCAGTTAGTGATTCCCAAAATAGTGTTTTCCTTGTATATATATATATATATATATATATATTTCAATATCAGCACCTGTAAAACTGTATTAGATCCTAGAAACAAGAAACTAATCCCTCTACGCCAAGCACATACAGGACATAAACCCCTTAAAACTAGTTCATCTACGCCGTACAATGATATCACATGCAGACATGACCAATATAATTACAGATATGCTTGCGTCCCGCCGACTGGACGCCTGTGTTTTCCAATAACAACTTTCCAGTCATGTATTTAACATAACGTCCTCCTTGTGTGTATGTGTGCTTCAATATCTGCCATCCAGTTAATGGTTCCCAAAATAGTGTTTTCCTTGTATATATATTTCAATATCAGCACCTGTAAAACTGTATTAGATCCTAGAAACAAGAAAACTATTCCCTCTACGCCGAGCACATACAGAACATAAGCCCTTTCAAACTAGTTCATCTACGCCGTATAGTGGTATCACATGCAGACATGACCAATATAATTACAAATATGCTTGCGTCCCGCCGACTGGACGCCTGTGTTTTCCAATAACAACTTTCCAGTCATGTATTTAACATAACGTCCTCCTTGTGTGTATGTGTGCTTCAATATCTTCCATCCAGTTAATGGTTCCCAAAATAGTGTTTTCCTTGTATATATATTTCAATATCAGCACCTGTAAACCTGTATAGAATCCTAGAAACGAGAAGACTATTCCCTCTACGCCGAGCACATACAGAACATAAGCCCCTTCAAACTAGTTCATCTACGCCGTATAGTGATATCACAAGCAGACATAAACAATACAATTACAAGCATGCTTGCGTTCTCCCCCACCTTGGTGGAAATATTCGCATTCGTATTCACCGAATAGTAGGCCTGATATTCGTATTCATGAAGGTAGTATTCGTTGCATCAAGGTTATTATATTTACAAGTATGTTCAAGTTCCCCCACCTTGGTGGAAATATTCGCATTCGTATTCACCGAATAGCAAGCCTGATATTCGTATTCGTGAAGGTAGTATTCGTTGCATCACTCTCAATAATAAAATCATATAGATAAATAATTACGGTAACTCATAAAAATATGATATTACTTATATTAAACGAACAAAACAAAACAATCTGTCATATTATTAAATAACGTGATCACGGAAGACCGAAGGTTAACTACCCCTGAACACACCGCGAACTGCCCACAATAGTGAATAATGTTCTAGAAAACATTTCAAATATCTAATATTGAATGAATTAAACAATGTCATATGAAAACTATCACGGCTACGGAAGAACGAAGGTTGATCTGATCTAACCGTAAACGACCCACAATAATGGAATATGTTGAAAAAAAAAACATTTCAAATATCTAATATTGAATGAATAAAAACAATGTCATATGAATAACTATCGCAATTAAGGAATATATATACAATTCGAAACACGTCTTTATAAGAACTTGATAGGAACAAATCGTGTTTTCAACGATTGCATAATGATACGCAATACAAACATGTAACGAGTTCAAATAAACCACACATTCATGTTTTAATAAAATAAATATAAAATCCAGATGCATTTTTAAAATATATTGTTTGTAGGAAATTCCTCGTACGATTTGAACCTATATCACGCCTACAATCGTGATATCAAAACACATAATTAAATTCTCGTACTAGTTGAAACAAGTTCAGACAGCATTCGCGACATTGGCTACGCACAGCTCCTTCGCATACAGGCCGATAGTAAAATAATTAACCGCAATAGAAAACATAAATGTGTTCCCCAGCTGAAGACCGGCCGTATCTAAATTAACTATCTCTATATAACATGTACAATTCGAAATACGTTTTATAAGAATTTGTTAGGAACAAATTGTGTTTAGAACGGTTGCCCAATGACGCAATAAAACATGTAACGAGTTCAGATAAACCACACAATCATGTTTTAATAAAACAAATATAAAATCCAGATGCATTTTTAAAATATATTATTAGTAAGAAACTCCTCGCACGATCTACACAAATCATATAGAAATCCGCGTATTCAATCGCCAGTATAGATAACAAAGCATTCGTTAGCATAAGAATACATCCGCCCTGAAGAACCTCTCGCACATTCCGAACCTCGCGACATTGAATATACATAATTATACTGAATTTTAAAACCCACGAACAAACACGAAAACACCCTTCGTCAGTAAAGTATTCCATTTTAAAGCCTTTATATCTTTGGTAATATATGAATATCAAATTTAAATGATTTTTCATATGAACAGCGACAGAATTACATATTTCATCAGCGTTATGCAATAATTCCCCCGCTGGAATTATCACCGTAGCAACAGTACGATTTCTTGTACATTAAATCCGAAGCGCGTATAGTATTAATTATCCCTAGGCCCAAAATACGTAACAAAACAATCCACAACATGTATCAATAATTGTTACGATCCAGAAAGTTCTAAATTGAATACACGAAAAAGGCAATAGAAATAAATAATATTGAAAATGCTTAGCTGTTCACTGTTCCAATTCTCTTTGAATTATTATCAACCTCTGGCTTTTTTCTCGATCCAGCCAAATTATCTTCCTTACTGACTCTCCTCGACAAAGCCTCCGCCGACCTTCAAGCTGAAAACTCAAGTGCCGCTTTCTAATTTGTAACGCCTAAAAATAGTCCCTATCTCGCGCCATCTTTGATTCCAACTCGCGTGTAAAAGTCAAAGTCTAACTCTAAGGACGCGGTTCATTGGCCAGTTCGTTACGCGGACAACCGCTTTTGATAGG